>VZRJ01013354.1:3459059-3652729 GCA_013397565.1 Ptilonorhynchus violaceus | reverse complement strand
AAAAAAAAAAAAAAGGTGGAGAAGACAATTACCACACTGATTTATGTAAATACAGTCCTAATTCAGACTGGTGTTCCAGCAGTCACATAAAAATGATTCAGTGCCACGATGTTTGTATCTTTAATAGCTTCTGGGATGGACGGAATCCTTGTCCTAGTAAGGCCACCTCTGAAGGACTGGAAACGTGCAGATTTTTCATCTGAGTTGCACTGAGTATTAGAATGATGAATCAGTGACCGCTGGAGCATCTAATTCAATTAAAGCTCTGCATCAAAGAACTGTGGTTGTCAACATTAGCAACCAGGTAAGGATCCTGTTGACCTGAGTATTTAAGATGATCTTCAGAGATTTTGAGAACAGATGGCAAATATCCATCTACTACTGATCCAGGTTTATGCCAGGCAGAAAATACAGAGATAACTAGTTGCTATCTGATAAAATCTGATGATTAGTAAGAAAGCCAGAATGTGCTATTTACTAGTCTAGCATATTTTTGTGTCTTTTCCACTATACTTGTATGTAGTTTTCTTATATGTGTCATAACTGTTGTTTTTCTGGGTTACTCTGTGTACAGACAAGATATGCATAAGTGAAAAATACAAAGCATTCCTTCTAGGCTAATGCACCCAATAAAACCATTCAGCTAACAGTCTGAGAATTAACCCGTTCACTACCTCAATAAAACCTCCAAAGTCTTTACTGGCCAAGCCATCATCTTCCATTGCTTCTTGGATCAGGGTTGATTCTTGATGCTGCAAAGTTTCCATCCCCTGCGTCTTCTTGCCTTACCACCGCCATCCTTCCCCATCAGTGTTTTTCATGTTCACACTTTTTACTGTTTACTCTCCCTAACTCAGAAATGACACTCTGTGCTTTCCCTTTACTGACGTTCCATGGCTTTGTGTTCTCATGGACTTCCTCACACCATAACAGCATCTGGTCCAGTAAAACACAACTGAAGCAAAACAAAAGCAGGTGCTGAAATACAGCCTTGCCATTAATATTTCCCTCATCTTTTCCAACTTTCCTCAAGCATTGACTACACTTTGAATCAAATTGTTTCTGGGTACTCATTAGAGGAAAAAAATGGGTGCTTGCCCCTCAGTTCCGTCTTCCTCAGAGCCTGCAAGTCCTCTGCCTGGGCACTGGGCTACCAAAGCAAGGGGAGCTCTGCCTCCCTCTGTTTCGAGTATAATTGTGCTGCCTTGTATGTACTGTTAGCCTAGAGATATCTCTGTTATCTCTGAATAAGGCATAATGTTTCTTTGTGGAAATCAGCCTTTCACTTCACCAGCAGTGTCTTTATAGGGATATATTTCAGCATGTATGGGGAAGTTCATATATAAATGTTTAAATAGCCAGATTTCCTAAAGTACTAAGCAGTAATATCAGCTGAGATCCCTTAAGTAAAAATTATAGAGACTAAAGAGAATGCATTATTCCTGGGTTGGTTTTTGGAGTTTGGTTTTTTTGTGTGTGTGTGTTGCGGTTTTGGTTTTGTCTTTGTTTTTTACCATTAGCTGGTTTAATTCAGAGATACTGGTTGGTTAGCATAAGTAATAGGAACTTATCTCACTTCTGAGACTTATTTATACTGTTTAAAATATCCTGGTTGCAGACACCAGCTTTTGCAGTATCTGGCTTCACAAGTCATTCGATGAGATTCTGTGAGGGTGGATGCTGTTCAGATAGTGCACCAATATCATCTGACTCTCCTGTTCCACACACGCAAATAAAACAGTCGTAATGCCACAGAAGGCTTGAAAGTTACAGGGACTTAAAACTGGTGTTGAAAATAATGTCTGTGTGGATCAGTGTTTTACCCTGCACGGACAACAAAGAGAACAAGGATCTTTAACCTCTCACGGGGACTTTGCCGAATAGGTGCAGGAGGTTCTTCGCCATTTTCCAGAGCTACAAAAGGCTGTCGTGCAAGTATCTTGGATGCAATTCTTCCATCACTTACCTGGCAGAACTGGTTGTAATATCTGTCTGAGTTACTAGGTGGTAACCAACAGGTAGGCCGTTCCCAGTGGTGTTCTTTTCAAAGGCTGAATGATCCCATGCAAAGGCAGATAAAATGAAGCCAAAGTGAGTGCTTGTTAGCTAAGGAAAACATTCTTTTCTGTTGCTGTCAATCACGTGCACAGAAAGAGAGATTCAATCATAGTGAAGGCATTGGACATTCAGCTCAGCTTGATTTTTCAATTTTATAAACAGTAGGAGTCTCAGGAAGAAACAATGAGGAAAAGCAGGGCTATAGAATCAGAAAATAGAGTCAACTTTTGATTTCTATGTCATTTAAATCCAAATTATAGTCATTTATTCAGTCCAGAGAACTTGAATTTTCACCGTTTTCCAATTTAGGCAGCTGTGACAGCAGACTCCATGAAAAAGTCCTGCTTCAAATTTAATTGATAAATTCACACCTCCTTTTTTGTTTTTTCCCCTCCTCATTCTGCTATGCCAAATGTAATCCTATGTAGTTTTTTGTGATGGAAACAACCCAGACTGCAAAATAACCTTTGCAGTTAGCAAGATAAAGGATGTGTCATTAGTAAATCCTTAGCCCTGGATTCCCATCCTTCTCGACCTCACAGATCAGAGACATGACCTTTACTTGGGGTCCTGGTTCCTGCTTGCCTCCTGCAGGAGCTGCGCGGACACCTAAAATTCTACCTTTCTTGCTAAGGAATAATTTTTAAAGGCAATGACTATAATAGTAATTATTTCTAATCGGATATATTAATCCCAAAAGCAATTTTTTTCCTCTATTTTAAAAACTCCCTACAAAGAGGTGATATTTCCTATACTGAAGAAATACTGCCTTATTTATCAAATGTCGAAAACCATAGATTTGTTCCAGTTGACATCCAACTTAAACAATTTGTTTAAAATTGGAAAAAGAAAAGCAGTGAAAACTTTGCTTGACCAAAATGCTTGAGCAGTTCAGTACTTTTGGGAGATCAGACATCATATTTTTGGCCAAGCAAGTTAAGCACAAATTCAATTAATTCAGATTCCTCAAGATCTCCATTTCTGTGGAGATGACTTTTCTGTGGACTGACTGGAGAATTTCATAGCCTTTGCTGGCAGGACACATGGGCAGTGGGATTTGGGTAAAATTTTGATTCTGTATGCCTGAAATCTAGCAGGCAGAATCTCACATTTTTAAAATCTTGTCCAGTGGACTTGCCTGTATTCAAAAATATTTTTTAAAGGGCTAGATCAAAATGACTTTGAAAACTTTAAAATATGAATTAAGGAGTCCTCTGTTCTTCATGTTGGTCCTGGCAATTCCATGTCAGTGGCTGTGTGCAAGTATCCCTGTTGCCAGGGCATAAGCAGTATACAGGATCTTCTACTTATTGTTGAGCACCCTCTCCTGGCTCTCTGCTGTTTGCACAGAAGTTGTATCATGGATTGAGTGCTCTGGAATAAACTGCAGTGCCCAGTTGAGTTTAGGAGGATGTCTGCTTAAATAATATGAGTTGCTGCTCTCCTTTAAGCATACCTGATTTTTAACAACCCAGCTGGTTTACAGCCAAGAAATCCTTCTAGTGGTGAAACTCCTCAGTAAGGATTTTTCTTTCCTCTAGTGCTGCTTCTAACTGATCCCAGAAAAGCACTTGCAGACTAGAGAATACAATGCATAAGGCACAATCTGATAAGGGGATGATGCTCAGTTGGTAAAATGCTGTTTATTGGGTGACTAAGCCTACACACACATCTCCCAATGAATCTTATCTTTCTCTATTACGTCAGGATGCCAAAGGCTTAATCTAGGGATGAATTGGTGTGTCATAATGCAAGTGTTTTTTGCAGGGATTCCGGCAATAAACAGCAGCCAGAATGAAAATGCGAGGTGAAGCTGGGGGGTTACCACTCAGTTAAGAGTTACAATATGAGAAACAGTCATCTGATTTTGGGATCTCATAACAAATAGAGCTGGAACACATTTAAGTGTTCTTGCACTATGTGACTGACTGCTTGCCATGGCTAATGCAGTCCAAAATTCATTGTACGAGTCATAGCAGAAAGGGCAAAAATCTTCACTCTTTATTGCTCTCCTGCTATTTCCACAGTTGTGGAGCCAGGCAGAATTACTGCTAAATTTAGCAGTTCCTATGCACCTAGTCTGGATCTATCAAGTAGCTTCAGATGTCCAATGAAGGCACCTACTGATGTAGGTCATCATCCTCTTTGTACTTCGTAGGAGTTAGACATCCTTGGAGGGCCAGGTTCATGCCTGGGAGTGTTCTTCCAGTGTGGAGTACAGCAGGATCCCAGGGAGATAAAATTCTTAATTTTGGTCTTTTATGGATAGGTGGGGGGCTCTTCTGTCGTAATCAGCCCATGTCCCTGATGGCCTCAGAGAGGTATTTGGCCTTGGGACATACTGTACCTTGAGGTAATCAACACAGCACAGAGACCAAGAGCCAGGCTCCTCCTAGA
This sequence comes from Ptilonorhynchus violaceus, assembly GCA_013397565.1. NCBI lineage: Eukaryota > Metazoa > Chordata > Aves > Passeriformes > Ptilonorhynchidae > Ptilonorhynchus > Ptilonorhynchus violaceus. The sequence goes on along the minus strand of VZRJ01013354.1, from coordinate 3,648,274 downwards.
GAGGAGGAGCTAACAAGAGGTGCTAACAAGACCTTCAAAACAGCATCATAGCCAGTTCCCTGAGTGGTGACAATTTTAAACATGCAATTTAAGTGCTTCTAGGCTGTTTTAAAGTTGCAACATCATCCAAAGTCTCTGTGTTATTTGTTCTAAATATCATGTTACATAAAGCATTGATTTAGCAAGGAGTTTCTAACATTGATCCCTCCCATCTTACTCTCAGGCACTATTCTTGCCCAACCTGAGGAATTTTCAGAGGAAAAGGACAGTTCTGAGCACTGGGAACATTGTCACAGAGCATACACCAAAGAGCAGAATGCCAGTTTGCAGTAGCTGAGGATTATACTCCAACATTTTTTATTGCACCGTGCTCTGTGGCTTTGTATTCCTATACAGCAAGTATGACCCTGGCTTTTATGGACTAAAGCCATCATTCTCTCCTAGATGCTATCATGGGACTGTTTGGTGTAAGCAAAGATATCCTATTCAGCTCTTTGATTTCTGCCTTCAAGCCAGCTTTCATTTTGGATTACCCTCAATTAGAACGTACTTTGAATTTTTCTGCTGTTTAATTAGAAAATGTGAATAAAGAAACAAGCAGAAACAAAGAGAATACAGAAGTATTTTCAGGTCATCGCAAAATGAGAGCAGTGGTGTTACTGAATTTGAGTGGATACAAGCAGGGTCTGTTTCAATTCGTGTGTGACTTTGATACAGGCAAAGAGACCAAAGTCTATGGTTTTTAAGTCAAGAGGCTCAAAGAATAGATTGACTGCGGCTGAGATCTGAAGCAAAATACTTTGTTTATTTCCTTTGTTTGCGTTCGAGTACACCTTTTTAGCTGTAAGAGAAACTCCCTAATTTGCAATAATGAGATTAACTGGAAGAGAAAGAACAGCACAAAAAGAGACATCATATCATGAAGTGTTTTTATTTATTTATTCCACAGTGGAAACAATCATCCCAGCTTTCTTCTGTCTGATTCCTAAATCACTGGGACGGAGTTTCATCAGGAAGGAATAAATGCAAGTAATTCCACAGGACTGTGTTCACCAAATTATTCGTGTTTCTTTCCAGTTCAAGTAAACAACGAATTGATAGAATGAGGCCTATGTATAGGCCTCACTGTACTTGCTATTGATTAACATTTTTGTCAAGCAATGGAAGCAAGGAGAGGCCGTAATAGGCATGGAGCAAGGCTGGTCGGACGGAAGGCTTTGGAGTTGAAGGTCAGGGTGGGAGCAGGTTGCTTGCCCAGCTGCAGGGATGGTGTTTTTCCCACAGGCCTGATGGACTGCACCAGTCCCCTCCATGGGCAGAGAGCAGTGGCAGAGTGAGACAAACCCATTGTACTTCCCAGTACACCTGTAATCCCTGGCAGGATCCCCGTGCGGAGCAAAGGCTTCCCCAGCTTCCTTAGCACTGGCACGACAGCCCCTCATTGGGAGGAACTTGGCATTGCCCTGCAGAGCCAACAGAGCACAGCCAAACCACAGCAGCCGAGGAGGCCCTGCATCTTGGAGTAAGTGAATTTGCTCGGCTAATTGCACGCAAGTGCTCCCTCCGAGCACCTGTAAATTGTTAGGTTTAATAGGGTGGCAGCTGTTGCCGGCTGCCTGGGTTCTTGCTGCCTTGGAAGTACTTGGGAGATGAGAGCAGCAACTTGCAGCGTGATTACCCTTTTCTCCATTTCCCCTCAATTTCATTGTCATTTTCTTCTCTCTTAAGAGCGCTTAAAAGCATTTTTTGCTCCTTATAATACCCACAGGAGCTGTTGTGAAGTGCACTTTTTGTGTTTAAGGTTTCAAAACCTAAAATCTCTGACTTTAAGAGGTTTGGAGAGTGGCTTGGTTGGAAGACTGCAGCTGTATAGACACCTGCAAAACATTGAAGTCGAGCTGGCACAGCTGGAGGGGGGGATGGCTCACAATGACATGTGGTTACATGGTTGTGCTTCAGTGCCCTCCGTCTCCTTCAGGAATTACAGTCTGTTGCTGACTGAGTGGAAGGTAGATACCTGAATATTTGGATGGATCTGGATTTGAGAGCTTGATGGCTAGAGCGGAGCATTTGCTTTTCCAATTCTCCCATAGTAGGAGTACAGAATCACCAGTAATGAATGAGAGGTTCTTTTAGTTGTGCAAGGTGTGGGAGCAATGTAGCACGTCTATTCATGGGATTTACTGGGCTGGAGTAACCTCCAATCTGCAGGTGGTAGAGGGAGCTGCAGCTGTTCATCCAGGTGCCTCCAGCAATTCTCAAAGTGTGTTGGAGGAAATTATCCTTGTGATACATTACAGATAAGCAGGAATGACTGGCATGATATGCATTGCTCTGAAGTTTAGCTGGGCTTATCAGAACCCCTTCACCACCCCTAAAGTAGGTAAGGGTTGTTGCCTCTGTAGTTATAATGGTTGAGTGCAGGAAACCCAGGTACCTCGGATAAGAGTTGGGATCTATGGACATTCTAGTCTTTCTATTTTTGCAGGACAAAAACCTCTGTGTGTGCCTGGAGATTTCTAGCAAGCATTGCCTTCCCATGTAACTTTGTGCCTCCATGTCTCTTCCATCCTAGGTTGCAAGGCATGTGCCAGCCCAGGCACATTTCCTTGTGTGGCAACTGCATCTGGGTGTGTGACCTACACAAATAAATTAGTGTCAAGGTATATGGGCAGATCCCCTGGTGTGGGAGCATTGCCTGTATTCCTACTTCAGAAAAAACAACTTTTTTGTTAATGCACTCCACATAACAGAGAAACTCCTGGCCCTGAGCAGTCAGAGCAAGACATGGAGGATTCTCTCCTCCCAGGAATAACCAGGCAGAGCAGGAACATACTCTGGTGTCACAGCAATGCCGTGGCGCAGCAAAATCCTCAGGACTCATTGGGAGTAGAGGGGAAGGGGAGGGCCACACACAAGGCCCTCTCTTTGCAATATGGTGGGTAGGATGCTCTGCTGGCAGAGTATGGGGGAGCCTGGGCCTGGCTTCCCCGCACTATCAGCATCTAAAATTCAGCAGATGAAACAAAGAACAACAGATCTCTTCCCTCAGTCTGACCCAAAATTAGATGGCAAACAAAGAAAATGCCTGTCTGGTGAAATGGCAGGCTTTTGAAAACCTGTCCATGGGGTTTGGAATTGGATTCACCCTTCTTTGCTTGTTCTTATGCCTACTGAGTGGTCAGGGACTCCTCTCTTTTCCTGAATACAGGAACACAGCCTTTCTTTGGCTTCGAAAGGAGAGTAAGTTTAACCGATATGATAATAGAAGGACAAAGCCTGTCATGATTAATAGTCACAAGAAATCATGTGTGAAGAACATTCGGTTATAGCTGTCCTCAGGAGAGAAGGGCTTCCCAAATACCTTAACAAAAAGAAGGAAAAGGGACAATTTGCCTGTGATTCTGTGGGAAAAATCACTTTGTACACAGGCAAAAGGTAAGGAATTCTGCTGCCCGCAGAGAGCCCTTGGGGGGAAACCGGCAGCGAAAGGGTAAAAAAAAAAAGTTTGTGAAACCTTGAGAAAAAGTTTGGCTTTTGCTAAAACTTGGAGCGGCTCTCCACTGGGAGCTCTTCTAGCCCAGGGGCTGCTTGCTGTTTAAAATCATTAATAGCCAGCTCAATTTCTGCCAGTGTGGTTGGCTGAGCCAATATATTCCTATTAATTTGACTGAGCTTGGAGATAGAGAGGAAATATAAAAACCTCTTCAAGTTGCTGGTACCTTCTGGGATCTCAAGCATATAGAGGTCTTGAGAAATCTTGACAAATTCATACTTGGAGGGAGAATTTTCTAAGTGATTCACAGGGGCTTAGCTGCATGTTAATGGGCAGTGATCAGGCAAAATGTTGCAGAATGGTTTCAGCATAAACCTTATGGTGTCTGATCCTTGATTTTAGAGGGAGGGATGCTATCTTGAGGAATAATCTAGCTTTTTATTTGGACTTCCAGAGCTTGCTGATATTCTGTCCAATTTTTACAGTGTAAATAAAATTGTTTGGGATGTTTATTGTCCCGATCAGCAGCTGTTGTAAGTTATATAGCCCAGATAATAGTAGTGAGATCTATTGTAATGCTTCTGGGCTATAACTCAGGAGTAGCTGCCCCAGCCTGCTTCCTTCCCCTGCGTTTCATTGAGTGGTTTGGAGCACTTGTCCATTGACTGAGCTCTTTCCCCACCCAAAAAAAAAAAGCATGTGAATTAACAGAGCAGGAAGGTGAAAAATTACCCTTCTGTTTTGTGAATTATGTGAGGTTTGGTACCTGGGTTTTGCTGCTCCCTGGAGCAAAGTGAGGCTTTTGAATTGCTATCTGTGGCTTTAACCTGGAATTCCATCCTAGTCAAACTCCACAGTGATGTCCCTGTCCATTTCCACAAAGTCTCAAATATACCAGCTTGAAAGCAATTTGTATCTACCATTTATCCAGGTGCCTTTATGCTTGACTGTGGAAGTGTAGAAATCCCCATAGGATAATTCCTGCCCAGATTGCTACTCTCCATGCCTAAAAGCCCAGGCAAGGAGTAGATTCAGGTACAGACCCATAAACTGCTAAAAGAGAGATAATACTGGGAGGCATGTGACACAGCAACCTCAACATGGGCTACTTTACCCTTGCCAAGGGTGGCCTGAAAGGATGTATGTGCAAGGGAACAGTGTGCCAGGATGGAAAACAGCTCAAGTACAGATGACACAGCTTTTATCCTGCGTGTAAAAGAGATGAGATGTAGAGGATTTAGCCATCTACTAAATTCCAGAGAGGACAATGCTTTGCTGGTAGAAGAGAGCGATGGAGTTTGCGTGTACGTGTGTGTGTGTGTTAATCAGCAAAGTGTGCAACAATTTGCTTTAATGCGAAACATGTACCTTGATCAGCAAATTATCTGCTTGCACATTAAATTATGCACTGTGATCTCTGAGGTGTATTAAACATTGAAATCAGAAATTTTATCATTAATGGAAACCTAATGAGCAACAACGACATTATGCGCCTCAGTTGACTTTTGTCAGAAGCGACCCATTGTAGTTGGAAGGTGACTTTTCAGAGTCTCTCGTGGTAATATGCCAATTATTTCAGTTATCAATGCCCCTGGATGTTCCAAATGCCTGCCACGGATGTTTTACCTCAGACTGTGTATGGCGCAGTATGTAGATAAAAGCCAATTTGAACGGACTGGAGGAAAGAGAGACCGGTTTTTACCATGCAGATTTATAGCTAAAGGCATTTTACCACTTTCTGTATTTCAGCTTCTTTCATCCAGTGAGGTGGCTTTTAGGATGTGCAGTTTCTTTGGACTTTGGGTGATAAAAGCACAAGGTGATGCCTTCACCTACCATTAACATGTAGGTGCCTAAATTAGAATAAATACATATGCAATGTGTAAAGTGCCTGAGGATGACTCTAGGTAATTCTATCTCTGAAATGTTTATTATTGGGATTATTGAGCCATCAGAAATCATAGTCAGTATCAAGGTCCCATTTTAGCAGACTGCCTCTCCTGTCCTTGTTCTGCAGTTTAAACAGAGGGCTAGGAAAGCAGTGTGACTTTTTCAAGGACACTCAACTTGTCCATGACACACCAGGTGCTAAATGGGGATCTTCTGCTGTCTGGTTTACATTGAGGTACAGCTATTGGATTGCACATCATATACATCTATGTCTAAGTTAGCTTGTCCAAGTTGGCTTAGTATGGGCTTCATTTATGATAGAGGGTGTCTCGGTGGGCTTATTGAAACCCATGCCGCTGCTGTGCTTAACCATACTGTCCATTCAAAGTATTAGTGTGTCCACATGATCCCTGTTTGCACCACGAATTCTTGCACAAATAAAGCCAGAGGCTTTACAAAATGCTTTCACCAATGAACTAATCTGCTTTTTTCTGCTCAAGTGGGCCAGTTGCAGCCAGATTTGGATACAACTGTAATTACCCACAACATGGCAGATGCCATGGGGTCACTGCTTGATGGACAGCAAGTTCCAGTTCCTGGTCTCTGTTCCTCAGCTGGTGTGTTGGCTGTGCTTCAGTGCAGCAGGAGTGGGGCCAGGAAGATGGTGGCACTGTTCATCCCATTGTAGCGGTGTCAGCAGCCAGTGCCTGTCTAAGAGGTGTGGGCCTGTTGGTGAAGTTGGGTATTGGCTTCCCTGGGAGGCTTGACCCTGCTTACAAACACAGAGCTGGATGAGGCTATTTGTACAGCTCAGAGATGTCTTGCTTTTACACCCCTCTCCAAAGCTGCACATTATTAGACTCCCTTGACTTTTATGAAGGTCCTAAATTGCTACAGAAAACAGTGCTGTTTTCTGCTGGCTTAACTATTGCATTCCTTAAGGCTTGTTTTTCAATGCTACACTTTACTGCCTGTTAAGTTAACTGGATTTTTATCTCCTCTGCCTCAGAATGTCTTCTGTAAAAGTCCAAAGTAAGCCACAGCTTGCCCAGAGGAATATTTCAGGAGAAAAAAGGAAGAATTCAGGAACAATAATAATGTAGCCCTGGCAATACTGTTGCAAAATAATACTACAAAAATGTTTAGGCATGAAAGAGTGGTTCCCCCCCATAGATATCTACTTAGAGTACAAAAGAAAAAGCTCCCCAGGGACTTGCTCTGCTTAGAAGAGATTGCAGGTCGAGTTTATCCTCTGTAGATGCGAGTGCACCTTACAGGTAACTTTGAGGTGTGCATTAACGCGGATGGTATTTTCTCTTGCTTATTGTTCCTGGTTCCTTTGTCCCTAAATTTTGGAAATGGATTATATATCATGATACTCTCTTGGGTGTGATAATTGCCCTTCAGTTAGTTGGGGCAGCAATCTGTCCCCTCTTCCTCTCAGACCCCAAACAACCCCTGTTTGATGTGTGGACAGAGCGGAGATGCACAAAAACAGTTGCCTTGGTAGCCCCAAGCAGCTTGGGTTAGCAGCGGGCAAAGGTTGTTCCCCACACCCTGTCTTGTAGAAGATAGGGCTGAAATGCAAAATGGGCATTTGATGTCCTAGCCTGGTGCTTTATCCCCCTCAGTTCGAAGATACTGCGCTGTGTTCCTCCCGTGTTGGCTATAGTTTGCCTAAAGGCTTTGCTGACTTTACCCTGAAATATGTTCCTACAGACTATTTATGCTATTCTGAGCCAATTAGATAAAAGCACTGCTAAGATGTTTGTGTTTCCTCCTCTCCTTGTTCAGCAGCCACTGGGCTCTTTATGCTACAGCACTAGCAAGGGCTGTTTTGGGAGGGGGCTCACTGTGCCCACGCAGAGCTGATCCCACCAGAGCCAAGCCCAAGACACAGAGACAGACTACTCTTTACAAGGGTTGTTGAACGAGAAGCAGGGGGTTTGAGAGAGATATCTATATAGATTGTGCGTGTCTTGTAATAATTTGGAATCTTCAGAGTAGTGAGTGTTGGATGGAGGTATCCCAAAACTGATAGCCAGCGTTTGCTGTGGTGAAGCTAAGGGTGGTGGAGAGTGGTTGTGCCACTTGTAGGGCTAAACGTGGCAGTACGTTTTAATTTTCTTTTATCAGAAGTTACTTGTGATCTAACATTGAGGGCTGATCCATGCTGCAGGGAAGTGATACATAACTCTTGGTTGCTCTACAGTGTGTGTTCAGTCATCAGCTGGGTGATTAATGTGAAGAGGAATAAAAGATGGGTTCTGGTAGCACGAAATTTAGGGAACAGTCAGAAGTATTACTGAAGTTCTTGTCTTATTTTATGGGAGTGTGAAGGATTCATTACTTCACAGAGCAAATAATATTTTTTTTTTCACTGAACAAGTAATAAATGATGAGGAGAAAGAAAGATCTTTAAATATCAGTGGACTCTGTTCATGGTCATATTGCATCACATGGGAGAAAGACAGAAATCAGTGAAGGAGTTTCAAGAACATTCAAGTAAACAAAAACTTGATGCAGGGATACAACCAAGGATAGTCCTAAACCAAGGCCAGATCTCGAATTAATTTTCCTGGAAATGTAGAGGGGCTGTCATGATATTTTATTCAATTCTGCTTCTGATAGAAGAACAAGAATTCTTCTTGAAGGACAGGGCAATTTCTGTTGCCAAACTATCTGGAGTAACAGGAGTGAGACCTAAATCCTAAGATTTCTTCCTTGGTTTTGTGTATTTGATAGCTTCTAATCCTTTAACAGTGGCTTCCTTTGTGTGTATTGGTTTTTAATTGCATCTCTCTGAATTAGTTACAAAAATGATTTAAAAAGAAAACTGAAATTATCTCTTAATCATGAATATGGGGGTTCATAGAACAGATATTTTGAGTCTTTCAAAGAAATAATTTTTGGTTGAGAGAGGATGGGTTCATTTCCAACAGATAAAGATGAGGGGAACACTGTGGCTGAGTGAACACTGTTGTAATCTTGTGCATAGATGGCTTTCATGAGCTCAGAATACAGGGCCAGGAAAGTACCTTTCCCTTGTGTAAAAAGACTATAATTGCATTTAAGCAAGTTAAAATATTAATTCAGCACGTGTGTGCCTTCAGATACCAAACTACTTTCTGGAAAGCAGCAATCAATAGCTGATAATATGAGATATGGTTATTTTCAAATATTCAAGAGCCAGATGTGCATTAGTTTAGCAATACCCTGACAGATCAGGCTGACTTTTTAACTCACAGAATGTGGGTGGTAACAGATGGTGTCCAGTTAAGCTGAGTTGCCCATTGCCATCCTGCTGCCTCCAACTTGATAATGGTGATAATTAGACGCCTTCTAACTTTAAATGGCCTCAGACTTTTTATCTCATAATGTGTTTCCTGCCATTCAGCCTGCTCCTGGAATGGAGTTTTCTTCACCTTTAATGCCGAAGAAATTTTACTCCTATTACATCTTGAGACTGTTAATAAAAAAATGTTATTGTGAGACTTTTCTACTTATTCCAGAAGTCTCATTGTAAAGATGCCTTCTTTTTTGAGTAGTAATTGATGGCAAGTAAAGCATTCAGGTGACAGACCTGTGTTTAAACCACTGTTGTCATTTTTGTGCAAAGCTCTATGATTGCACAAGTGCTGGGATTATGGGAATGGAATGAAAGCCCAGGATACCTCAGGAAATAAATGCTTCCTCTCTGTAGAGCAATTAATTTACCAGCTAGCTGGGATGGGATGCTCTGCCCTTGGACTTTCTGCCATATGGAGGACATCAAGCTGGCCAGACTCCAGCTAGGACAAAAATTGTTACTTTGAGAGCTGTTTTCTGAAGCACCTTGTAAGATGTGGGATGATGTGCCTTCCTCTGATACTGAGGCTTGCAAGTCAATTTGGTGCCTTGAAAATTGTGCTGATCTGTCATAATACATCTGTGGCAGCAATCTGAGGATGTGGGATGTCCCTGTCTTGTTTCTTCATTGACCTTAGAGGGAACCTAAGCAGATACCTGAGGCTCAGCATCTGATTTTTAGATAAAAGAACCTAGATCATTTTGAAAACTCACCTGCATGTCCAGCTGCACCACTGAAACCTAGACAGTGGGTGGTCTGCTTCCTGCAGCTCAAGAAGGCTGCAAAGATCTGAACGTGCTCTCTCCAGGTGTCAACATAATCTCTTCATCTCTTGGAACTGAGCAAAACCTTTCCCAGATGTTTTTTGTGTTGAAAATGTTTGCTCTTCTAAACTGCTGGGAAGAGAGCAGAATACTCACCACCCATCAAAGTGAGTCCTGTCCCCAAGAATGCAGGTGGCAGGTTACGTGTTTTTAGTATCGTGCTTCAACTTTTTCTAGCTTCTCCCCTCCGCACCCTGTCTGTTGCCACATGCCCTTCACACAGGGGGCCCACCCTGCTCCAGTGCCAAGCTCCATGAGTGCAGGTCAGCATTCCTGTTCCATTTGTTGTCATACCCAATATGATAGAACAGAAAATTCTTCTTGCTTACGCCGGTAAGAAGCACAATACGTGTGTTTTGCACTATATTTCAGCTGGGAAGGGGTAGTTAAAACGACTGATTGAGTTTCTCTCGGTGCTACTGATGATCTCTGTGTCCTTGAAGTTTAGGACTGCTTCCCTGAAGCTTTTTGACAAGAGCTGCTGCAGACTTGGCATGTTGGCATTAATTTAGTGTTCACAGGGGAACATGGAACACCCTTGACAGACTTGCAAAAAACACTAGTTGGAGCTGACCCTCTCTAGTAATTCTGCCTTGGGAGAGAAGAAATTATTAAAAACCTGTGCTCCTGAATCCTTTTCCTGCCCCTGTCCCGTGATGTAAACATATTACTGAAATCCACAGGGCTGGTGAGTTGTCGCAAATTCCCTGAACAGGGCACTCAGTTTGGGTGGCTCTGCTTCCCTCTGAGTTGTCCATGCAGCTGCCACATGCAAGGATGTATGGAGTGAGCAGCCCATAGTGTGGTCTTTCTGGGAAATGCTACAGCCAATTACAAGACTGATAGAAGCAAGGAATTTTTTTTTTCCCCCTCGACTATAGAATACAGAGAAATTAGTATTCAGGCTCTGTGGCTGCAAGTAAGCCCAAGGGCAAGGTCAAATGTAAACATTTCAGTGACTTTTTGGTTAACCTGTAATGGCCTTTTCAGCCTTCTAGCATATAAGAGTCATCAGGCTTCTGGTCAGAGTATTAGGTTGTGCTTAGAGCCCATGTTATTTCTTCCCTTAGGCAAGATATTGTGCTTTGTGGTTATTCTACTGCAAAGGTCAAACTGCTGAGGCTTTAAGTGCATCCCTCCTTTTCCTTTATTAGCTGTTTTCTCTTTTTGGTCTGCTTCCACATTTGGGGTTTGTGCCTTCCCTGTGTAGTTTACAATGTGTCTACTTCATAAGCAAGTTAAACACCTTAATGTACTCTCATTCTCTCCATTTTCTTCCTCTGGTTTCACCAACTGTTTCCAATCTTGCATATTGATGTCCCCAGGAAGGCAGTCTTTGTAAGCAAGCAAATTAAATTGAGTGGCAATGCTTGACACCAAGTTTATGGACAATTGGTGATTAAGTTACCTCTGAGAAGCATTTGGCTCCCAAAGAGAGAAGGAATTTATTGTAAATATGCTCTAATCTTCTTCAAGGATTTTTCATGTAGGGGGAGAGTTATAGGATCATAACTAATGCCTTATGATTAGCTAAAAATTTGTCTTTCAGAGAACAGAATCTCAGCAGAAGAGGTAATATGGCTGGAAATACAATTATTGTGCTGGTTTGGGGAGCTTGGGGCGGTGGTGGTTTCTTTGGGAATTTTTTTTTCCCTTTTTTTTTAGGTTTTGGTTTTGGACTGTTTTAGGGACATGATGGATGGAAAACTACACTTAATGTCCCGTGTGGGAGATTATGCTATTGGGACCTTGAAGTAATTTTGCGACCACCCAGCACAACCAAGACATAGCGAGGAACTGACTGACAGGATATGGTCATTAACCATGTATGGCCAGCAAGTGCCCTTGTGAGGATGGCTTCATTTTCTGTGGCATTCAAAATGAATCAGGCAGGCAGTGAGAGTTTTATTAGGAGGTTTATGTTTTCCTCTGTTCTCTGAAATTAATATGTGGGAGGTCATCCTCGTCTTTTTCTGCAGTCTGGCCAGGGTAAAAGGAAAACTATTAGGCTACTTCAAGTCCACATTTTCTGACTCTTCCAAGCAGAATTGTATGTATGATGCTGGGCTTCCAACCTGTAATTTCATGATTAGACATAGCAGGATTACTTGTAGCTCCATTTACTATTCAAAGGTTTACAATTTTAAGACTGAATGGCTGAATTTCTTTAGCCTTGAGTCCTGATTCTGCAAACAGTTTTTCTCAAAAGCGGATTTTGTGCAGGTCAGGAACTTGATTTGCTTTTCTGTCTTTTAGTATAACCCTGAAAACTGCCTTGATGATTATGGCCTTGTGATACAGCAAAATGAAGCAAGTGAACTTTTCTTTTTTATGTTGGTTGTTGCTTTGGATTTTAGTTTGGCTCATTTCCTAGAAGCTACTAGCTCGAATTGGTTTGGGAATTGCTAAAAGACTGCCTTAGTGCTCTAAGCACCAAAATTTCAGTCCAGAAAAGCTCTTAGGTGTAGGTTTAACTTTGAAGATGGGGTTTAGATTCCATCATGCAAAATGGACTTCTGGGAACACCTGAGTATTTTATTCAACTCCAGCCACATTTAGGGGCCACTAGTACACCTGGAAGTGGTGTATTTAGTGATGCATGGCAATGCTTCTTTCCCTGAAGATGGGGAGTGGGACACAATTTTAGCTAGGAGGTGTGTTATTCTAACAGGATGTCTATGGTATTTAGGATTGAAGGGTGCTTTTGTCCTTAAGTGTGCTGTTTTATTGGCAGTGTGGCTAATGCAGCTGTCTCCAGCTCACCAGTGTATGAATGAGAGAAGCTTGGAAGTGGTTTATGCTCACTCAGACAGCAGCTCTGAGACAAGAAAGAAAGAAATGAAACATGCTGTTGCTTTGCACAGAGATTAAAAAGCTGCTGCAGACTGTTCTGCCCAGGACAGGACGTGGCAGTCTGAAAAAGAAGAAATAAAAGTAGTTTGGGACGTGGTTTCATTTCAGCTGTTGCCAAAATCAGTATTTGTATGTGAATGAGTGATAGCAGGTCTTATATTCCTGCAGAGCTCATTGGGATGAGAGATTTGGAAATGTGTGCTTTTTTTGCTTTGCTTATTAAAAACTTGGGTCACAGCATCTCTCAGAGCCTCAGTTTCTCACAAAATAAAGGGGAGACAATATTATTTATTCCATTAATGTGGTCTTTGGGGTTGGATTTACCCCCCACCACAGGAGTTAATCATGTGACAGTCTCTCTGTAGGCAATAGAGACAGAAGAACCTCCAGAGAGCCAATGAGCCCAGCTGAGATCTGAATTGCTCTCTGGAGTTTCATCTCTGTCAAGTGGCTAAAGGGGACATTTAAGCAACTGCACATCCCTTTCAGGCAGCTTGATTAAATGCCTGCAGGACAGTGGAGTGAAACAAGATCTCTTGAGCTACAGATGGTACTGGATTTACATGGCCTGAAGTATTTTCTCTGGCTAGGCAGGAATTTTGCAAGTGTAATGCGCAAAAGACCCTTTTCTTGGAGGCACGAAGAGAGAGCACCATCCGCATGGTTAATCTCTCCTGGTATCCTGTCATTTCTGGAGGCTTATGCTAAAATTGTCATAAGGAAGGGAACTTTTTCTATTAACATGCAAGCAGCATTGCATTTCCAAGTGCTAGGTGTCATTTGGGGTCACTAAACTGCTCTTCTGCTGCAAATTTGGGGAAATTAGTGACCAACCTCATGCAAAACCAGAGCTGGGATATTAGAAATCATAATTCGTAATTAAGCAGTGCCCTGAGAACTGCAGTTAATTAAAAGGTGTTTTTATTGGAGGGGGTTTGTTATTGTTGTTTTAGCTTTTTGTTTAAAGAGTCTGAAGTCTATTTCTTCGGGAAGGCTTGCATAAGCACTTTCTAACCATTATAATGTCATTATATATGGGATTCATTACATTAGAAACATTAGGGGAGATTAAAAAGGATCTATTGGAGGCATTGGCTGAAAAAGAAAGGATAAAAACTAGTTGCAGCTTGAGCTTTTATTACGTGACTTGAAACAAATGTTGAAATATTGTATTTAAGTTAAATGTGTTTGTTGGAGGTAGCGTTAGGAGGGAAAGCAAAGCAGCAAATACCACTCTCACCATTAAAGAAGGAAATCACAATGGCTGGGAACAGTGTGTTAATTAGCAAACTAATTTCCTTGTACTTTAAGTGCATAACAAGTTTTAAATGCCTTCCGAATGGATGGTATCAATTGCATTTTGCTCCTTCAATGTAATTGTTTCCATGGCAATGCCGAGTTCTGCTGTACATGGATTATGTCTATAAATCCTTGCAGTCATTTATGGGAAGTCTGTATTAGTTTGGCAGCTGACCTGTATTCAGGTTATATTTTACTTTTGTTGCAGTTGTTTTACAAGCAAATGAACAAAAGAAAAGTCACTGGAGAAGGGCCAGATCCTCAGTCCATCCCATTTGGCTTTCATTTCACTGATTTTAGTGGAGCTGCACTGCATTACATCAGTGCCTGACCTGTTCTTATGAACATCTTCTTTATATATGCAGGGAAAAGGGCCACAAATGTCATTTCCCTGCTAATATAGGCCATTGTTCAGGTCACTTTTAATTTGCTGCTTGTGAGATGCTATCAAGTAAGCTCTTATTCCTTAAGGAGAGGAGGTAATGCCAGGGCACTGCTGTAGAGCTGCTGGCCACTGCTGGGCAGCTGGAAAGGATCAAGAGGGGACCATTGCCTCCGTGGGGTGGTAGACACTGCTTGCAGGGTGACCTCAGAGTCCTGGTAGTGTGAGGAAAGTCATACGAGAAAAAGACTAACAAACCAACAACGTGTAGTCTCTTTTTGATGAAAGCAGCAGCACATCTTTTCTGTGCCAGCTGTGCCTCTTCTCCTTGACTTTTACACAAGGTGCTGTATATACAGCTTGCTCAGAATCGCCATGTTAATTTGATTCTTTTCTTTTTTTCTTCTGGTATCAGAAAGAATAGTCTGTGTTCAATAATTCTCTCAAAGCCCACACTCACTCAAAGCCAGATTTCCCCTCATCTCATTTTCTAATGGTCATGAAGTTCAGTATTACAAAATACACTGCCTCCTTCAGGAAGGGCCAAATACCTACATTAAGATATTGCAGGGCGGAGTTCAAGTCCTAGCTCTGTCACAAGCTATTTCTTTAGCCTTGGGTAGATTAGATAGTCCCACAGCCTGGTTTCCCATTGTGCAAACCATTAATTTTTTATTCCCATCATCGTTTTATCAGTCCTTTCTAGTCTACTGGGACCAATTGTTTACCACTTTGTGATGATGCAGCACTTAGTAGAAAGTAGCTGGAGACTTTAAAGCTGTGGCTCTTACCAGGAAAAAGCCACTCTGTATTTGCATTTCATTTACCCATTTCATAATTTACAAGCTTCATGTATGATTTAATCTCTCAAAACTGGCACCAACTGAACATTATGGTGTCTACCATATTTTGGCTTTCTTTTTTTTCATTTAGAAATGTGAGGCAGTTGGATTCATTGGTGTTTTCTGCAGTTATAAAAGATTAAATAGAGGACATACATAGCCAACTTGGGGAGCAAATGGAAACACAGAGAAGGCTCAGCAGTTTCTAGTTTAGTGCATGTTTTCTCTTTCCCGTTTACATTTGCTTGCTCAAGACATCTAGGAAATAGATCTTCTTTCATGTTTGGGTAAAATATTGATCACCTCTAAAATATGAGGCAGCATTCACATATTCCCCAAGGGATGTACCCTAGGGGTATTTCAGGGCACTTCTCTCTGTCTCTGGAATTCTCCCTGAAAATGCTTGATGTGGAGTCAAAAAAGGCCCTGATTCTGGGAAGAGACCTGACTTTCAGAATTTATGATAGTTGGCAGTGTAAAAAATTATTACTAGCAGAGAAATTGAAGAAACCCTTGGTTTAGGAGCTGTTTATATTGCTAGACTCTAGTTAACAACACTTAGTGTAAAGACAAATGAGAGGTAGCACTGTCTAAGGCCATCACTCTGGTCCCTCTAACTCAACTTGAGCCAGGTTTTTTAGCTCTTGTAATACCTGGGAAGTGTTAATGGACTGACAGTCAGCAAAGAGCTGTTGTGAAAATGAATTTTTGGTTCGGCAGTCAACAGGGTTGTTCCAGACAATTTGCTTAGTTCTTTCAGGAGAATGGAGAGAAAAAGCATGTTAGCACAAGCAGATACTGGCACCATTTTTGATTACTTCCACATAGGAAAATTATGGAGAAATCAGTTCCTAAGTTTTTCTACTCATTGCATGGGCATTTCTTTCCACTCCTTCATCCCCTTCAGCACATCCTGCTGGGCCAGAACAGCTCCATTCACTCGCTGGACTGCACTCTGACTCCTCTGCACAGTCATGTCACGCACAGCTGTCCTGGTGTGTACTGTACATACACACGCTCGCACATTCTGTCTCATGTACACACCTGGTGGAAATTTCGTGTGGCAGGTGTTTTTTCTGGACTTTGGGGTTATTCAGAGATTTGTCTCTAGGTGTGAGTTGGAGCCTGCTAAGGTACTGAAGAAGTAATCATTTTCTTCACTAAAAGGGGTATGCTAACTATATCATCCACTCTTGTACTGCACCCATGCTCTCATGAGGCTAGAGGAACCAAATACCCTAGAGATTCCTTTACTAATGATCTCCTTGATGAATCCCACTCTCTAAGGACCTGGTTTCTTTCAGAAAACTTTGGGAGTTCTGTTTCCAGTGGGAGGTTTCAGGCTCTGCATCTGAGAAATTTTAGATTTAGGAGGAACAGAGATAATATATTTAGAATTTCAGGAAGAGAAGTTTTTGAAAGATTGAAGTTAAACTTGTACAGGTAACATGGAGTATTTCAAGCTCCTGATACAGATGACCTGAGGTTTTAATGTATGAGGGACTGTGATGATGAGCTGGAAGCATCTATTCTAAATCCGTTTGAGTTTTAATCTGGGGCAGATGAGAATGTAGGAGAAGAAAGGAGAAGATTTAAAAATAGCTGTGTGCTTCTGCAGTCAATTCACTCTGTAAGAAATCTGAACAATATTCAGGAAATAGTATAACTCCCAGAAAAGCCTGTTGTTTCTAAGCAAAACCAGTTTGGTCTCATCCATGCTGAGGACCAAATGGGATTGACAAGCATGTAAAAGAATTGAGACAGAAAGTGTGAAACTGTGTTTGAAAGCAGAGAGAAGCTTAGAGACAACGTTAGTTTCGGTGTGATTGCGAATGGAGAAGGGGGGTAGGGGTGGAGAAGGGGGTTCCTTCAAGGAATTGGGTCTGCATTTGGCAGAAGCAGTGAGCACCTGAGAGGCTCTAAAGAATACCGAGCTAAAAGCTAGACTTTTGTGCCAAATAATAAAAAGTTGCTGCATATCATTAAACAGAGCATTTGACACCCACTTTGCATCACTTATATGAGTGAGCACATGAGGACTGGGAGCCAGAGCAGAGCCAAGGGAGCAGTGGGAGGAAAGTCCTACGGGCTGAACACAACCCTCATGAAATAACTGTCTGGCTGGATAGCCAAATTTGTCACTGACTTGAGACAGGACCTCACACAACTGAAAACTAAAGGTTTGGTTTCCAAAACTGCCTTGTGGGGCGGTGGTCCATGCACAAGATTTTCATTGCAGCGTCACTGACGTTTATGAAACTGGGTTTTTTTCTTCTGGGTTTGGACAGTTTTTTTTTTTTTGTTTCTTTCTTTCTAAAAGCCAGAACAAAATTTGCATGTTTGCTTGTCCTGTAGGGTGGGATTTTTGTCAGTCTGAGCAAAACTGTGCATACTTTTTAGGAGGTCTTCATGATTCCTAGGAAAGGGAAAGCCACCTCTTATGAAGCTCTCTGCTATTCTCTCATCAGAGGGGAAAGGATTTGGCATTCAGATAACTTTCACACCCCTAAATACCACTCAAGAAAAATTTCACAGAAAGAGATGGAAAAATTTGGTATGTTCTGTGAGAAATCAGTAAAGCTGTGCCTTTCAAACAGCTCTGCTGCACTTAAGAGTGTCTGTGTGGTAACACAAGTCCGTGCCTGCAGAGTTGGTTGTGCCTGAGCTATAGCCAGAGCTGCAGCATCTGCTCAGGCCCAAACAACACCTTTGAGATTTTTATTTTAGGGCTGAAAGCTTAATCTTCAAGGCTATGACCTGCTCCTTTGTTCCTTCTGTGCTTTTTAAGGCTAAAAAGCCCACCTGTTGCTTTGTACACTTGCCTAGCTCCCTCTGAGAAATGACACCCCAAAACTCACCGTTTGCTTCCTGCTGGACATCTCTTTCTGTTCAGGATTCACAGCTCGTGTTGGGAAATAGGAAAAACCTCACCTAAGCAGAAAGGATTTGTATGCAGAGCAGTTGTTTTCATGAACAGGATGAGCACATGTAAATCTCTGCCTTGTGAGCATGTACCCTACTTACTGCTCACAAATATTTAAATAGTGGTGGTTTTAAGTGTGTCAACACTCTTTCCTTGGCTAAAAAAAAAGAAAGGTTTTGTTATTTTTCAACTTGGTTATTCTCTTGATTTGAGTACACTCAGCCATCTGTTGAGGGCACAAAAAGACAGAAGCAAGTAATTAAGCAGACCAGTTGCACTCAAATCACAAATAATTGAGATTAAGTGTTTAGTGACAGTTAATAGGCTAAAAGTAATTTCTCATAGAGAGCAAGTGCTTGTGAAAAAAATTATGCAATTGTGAGGGAAAGGAATGGCTCCTGAATAATAGGCAAGCCAGTAATAAGGTGTCACATCCGGAAAATGATTTTTTGGGAGATTCCTCAACTTGATTTGATGGTCTAAAAGTTTCACTAGACCTGTAGGCACTCTTGAGCAGACAGCAGAGATCTGTACACTTATTAAATGAGTTGCTCTCACTTTTTAGATGTTGTCCTTTCTCAGTACTCCTGGAAGGAGCACATACCCCAGGGTTATTCAAGACATGTTACTTCAAAAAGTAAAGTCAGGGGAAAAGTACGGCTCACAGAGTGAATTCCTAGCTCCATTAAAATCCAAGGCAATTTTGCTTTTGTTCAGTATTTTCTGAAAAAGGATCCTTCCATTTAGGAAGAAACTTCCCCCAGAAACTTACAGTAAATGTACAAAATTATAGAGTAGGTTGAGTGCTAAACCTTAAGTTTAGAAACAAGCAGAAAGGGCAGCAGATTGCCAATATTTCTGTGCCTTCACAAAAGTCTTTTTTTTCCCTGGAGACACTGGGCATTTTATTGAAAGCAGCAGAGCCCAAAACATGGAACAGAATTTTTAAGTGAAGAAGTTGAAATGAAAAGATATCTAGGTTTTGGGTTGTTGTTTTTTTTTTAATAGTCCTTTTTGGTAAAGTGAGCCATAGTATCATGCAGTTGTTACAGAGTGGATATTAAATATTATTGTATTTGAAGTGGGTCTCTGCTTAGCAGCACTGTTGTGACCTTGTCCAGAATGTCCCAGTAACACTGGATGTGAATTTTTAAACTCTTCTTAGCAAATTTACCCATCCTTAGGTTCATAGCTGCTGGAAATATCCTCCCTGTATGGAAGGGACATGGTGAGAGTTTGTGGAAGGCTAAGGAACAAACACCACATTGGGAACTACCATAACCTGATCTAATCATCTTTATTTGTGATGTGTTCACATACAACTTTGGGAGGTGCTGGTGGGAGAAAGGCACTCCTCACTCATGCTGTTGCCAAATTCTCTGAGAGTGAACTGCCCTGGTTCGGGGTGATCTGCTCCAGCAGCTCTTGTGGAGCAATGTGTAATTTTGCAGTGTATCAGACACTATCAGCTGATGGGCAAAATGACTTATCAGCGTTATAGTGGCTGTACTTTGACAGGTATTCAAACTGAAAGATCAATTTACATTTTCTGAAAGGAGGGAACATGCAGTAGATTAGTTTTCAAATGGTTTTTAGTACAAGGAATGAAACTACTTACATCAGTGATTTCTAAAGCTACATTTGTTTTTGCTGTGGTTTCTTTCTCCCCTTCTAGATGCAATTCCTATTTGCTAAGGACTCTGTGCATTACATTAGAATAAGGAAGACTTGGAGGGCAATTTTAGAAAAATAGATATCCAAATCACTACCATAATCCTTCTGGCTCTTTGAAAATGAAAAGTAGAGTGTTTCAGAGAGATGTTTATTGGAAAGATTAGTTTTATCATGAAATTGTTACTACAGCACATGGTTTGAGATAGGCCATTACCTTAGAAAATTCACAGATGAAAACACAGGGAGAGTTGCCAACGAAAAAGTCCTAATGGCTGAAAGAATCCTTTCCCTGGGCACTTTTCTTTCCCCTGTATAGCTATGTATTTGCTTCACCTGGGAGAAGTGAAGAATCTGTTAAAAAAGCCAAGGATGGAAAAAATAAGCTAAAGCTCTACTGTAAATTTTGTATATCGACTCTTTTTGTGGGGGAAGGTAATTTTACTCCTTTATTAATACTGCTAGGTAAATGTTGAAAAAAACTCTAAATATTTATGAAAGAATGATTTTTAAAAATAAACTCACTTTAAATCTAGCTATAAATGGAGCCTGGAAAAGAGCTCTTAGTGCTTTTGAATGAATATATGAACAGTATGCAATGATATAACGATCCTGTTAAAGAGAAGGCTTTACATGCAAAAGGCACAGACAACTCCTATAAAGATTGTTATCTTTAAACTGATATCTAAATATCTTTATCACTGACAGCCTTAACCGAGCTGTTTTGTTACAGGTAACCCCTTGGGAAAGACCTCATCAACATCACGTAAAATCAGAAACTATCTGCCAATTGAATGCTCTAAATAGGAGATCACCCTGTTGGTTTTCTTGCAGCATCACTTTGCCACCTGCCTAGTTTAGTTGTGGAAGGACTCCAGCATGAGACTGTCTTTCATTCCATGACTGAGACTCAGTTCCTGCTACTGAAGCTCTGAATTTGTAGTCCTTCCATATATGGAAAACTCTGATGTCCACAGCGATGAACCTCGAAAAAATTAATGGATGGGTATGTAGTCATGTCATTCCTGATATGGAGACACATATTTTGGAAGAAGACTTCTAATGCTTAATTTTTCATTGTATTTTCTCATTTACTCTTGTTCCATTTCAATTTGATTTTGGCCAATGTAGGAATTTTCTTGAGTGAAACGTAAACACCTCCATAAGGAATCTGTTCTCCTGTGTTTAAAAAAATGGAAGTTAAAGGAAAGTGGGTTTTGAAGTTCAGAGTCATATAATAAATTTCCATGTCAGCATAGTGGGTTTTGTGATGAAAGGGTATTAATAAAACTTCAGCAGAGAGGGCTGAGAGGAGAATGTCAGTGTCCCTTTAAATGTCTCACACAGGTTGCATGCAAGCAGGATTATATCCGCCTCAGGACGCCAAGGCTTTATTTATAAAAATAAATTCTTCCAGAAAATATCCCAAGCTGGTGCCATGTTGTTGAGTGCAAATGGCTCCATTAGCAGTTAGTGGCGGTTGTACATATGTCCATCCATCTGCCTTATGACTTTGGATCTGAGGAAAGGGCTGTGTGTTAATTACTTATGTAAAAGTCTGCTTTTAATGTGTGTAAAGAAAAGGATTGCAGGCGGGGATGATACACTGGACTAAAAGCTCTCATTGCTGTAGACACACTTGTCCCTGGGCAGGATGAATCAGAGTTAAGACCAGGCCATAAAATGGGTTTAACAGAATTAGAGATGTGTCCTCTTTCAATTTTTTCTTCAGTCAATCCTACAACTTTCATATATAACTAGAACACCTTTGGCAAAGGCAAAGGCAAAACTAGAACAAATTGGCAAAGGAACTTTTTTCTTTGAGTGGGTTGGTCTGTTTGTCTTGCAAAATGCGCTGAAATATTCTCACTGGAGTGGGCAAAATGCTGCAAAATGGCATTTGCATACTCCCACTGCAGTTCAGTTGCAGCTCCTTTTGCCTAAACCTGAGGCTGCTTTTTACTTGCCACAGGTAAAAAATTTACTTTTGGCAGGGAGTCAAGTGTGAGATGATGCAGATTCAAATCTCAACAGCACTTTGTGCCAAGTCTTTGCAAGAGTCTGGAATTTATAATAGTAAACTACCGCTGCAATGGGAAGAATAGAAATATCTCACTTGATAAGGAGGGGTTACTGTCATGGGAACACGTTGTTTATTCATTTCTTACTATTTCTCTGTGGAGGAAGTTTCAATCTTCCAGTCAGAGAGACGGAGATATGTAAGACAGATGCAACTTCACTGTAACACATTGTGAGTAGCAAATGACTACTTTGAAAATGTCTCAAATTCTACATTGTGTGAAAGATCTTCCTTATAGCCATCTGACAAGCATGCATGGAATTGGGCTTCACAATATATTCTGATTTCCAATGGTAACTGAGAGAAAGGAGATAAATTTACAGCTAATGTTATTTTCTGTTCATAATCCTAGCTTCCTGTGCTGACTAGTATTTGTTCCAGCAGCCTGAGAGGGCACAGACATGAGCCCGTTTGCTGCATGTGATGGTTTATTTCCACAAAGTTTATGTACATATATCTCTGATTCAGCTTCAATTCTGCAGTCCTCCTCAGAAGAACATCTGAGCTAGAGCACAAATTTTAGCTATTGAACAAGCATTATTAATCAGGATGAACCACGTTTTCTTCCAAACACTTCCCCTCATGCCCTGTGCTTTTTGGAAACATAAAGCTTCTGGGGAAATACCTTGCATTCTCTCAGCTGTTTCTATTTGGTCGATTGTAAACCAATTTTGCAGCAGTGGGGAAGAGAAAGAACTCTGTGGAAAGTGTTGTTGCCAGTGGTTAACTTGCCTGCATCCTTCACTGTCTGGCATGGGCCTTTGTCTTCATTTCCCTAAACAGTATGGAGTTTGCCCTCATCTCTTATGCCCAGAACTGCCAGATGGCAAACTTCTCTAGTTGTTTATAAAATCTGCTTCTTGTCTGGTCATATCTGGCTGGCTGGCTGGCTGATCCAGCTGTTTGTAAGCTTCTCCATAAAGTGGAGTTTATCTTGCTTTAGGAAACAAAATGGATAAAGTCTCCCTTTTTGCAGAAATACAGGGTACTAACCTGTATTCATGGCAACTTCACGTAACTCTGACCATCCAGAAAGATGGTTCCCTGTTGTTAATCAACTTTTCTGTGGTGTGTGGTCTTCCTTTTGAAAAACAACAACAAAACAAAAAAAAAACCCCAAAAGTGGACCCAAAATGGTCTGCTTCCCCCCCCCTCTTATTCTTACTTAATTGCTCCTCCCAATCTGTTGTATCTCTCTTGTTAAAAAAAAAAAAAAGGAAGAAAATTTAATGTGATGGAATGGACTTTGCTAAATACCGTGTTAAATTTAGTATAGGTGTGAAATATACTGATGCTTTGCAGTGAAAGTCTGTAGTTGTCTTGATTTTTTCCCCGACTCTGGCCACAAAAGGATGTCTGCTCCTTGTAGCACTGCAGTCCTCCCCTCCATCAGATTGATTCAAAATCGATTATATAAATCCAAGGCAAATATGATGTAACAGGCAAGCTGCAGATAAAATGTGAAGTGACCGTGCAGGATTGCCAACTGTGGCACTTAAATATCACAAATATGTTCTCCTCTCCACTTGCTCATCCCCATGACAAAATATTTGGCTGAAATTCTTTAAGAAAAAGTTCTCTCCTCCTGATCCTAAATATATTGTTTTTTCATTTCACTTACCAGCAGTTTGAACTAGCTAAATTTGAACTCTTCTAATTGCAGCTGCGATGCTTCATGTTGATTTCTATAAAGAAGGTTTTTGGTTGGTCTGTCCTGTCCATGATTGACTACAGGATCACCTGGCCATAAAGGAAAGCCTTGATGGAAAGCAGGGAGAGCTGGTTTGGGGCCACAGCTTTGTTAACCGACAAAGTGAAAGGATTCATGGTGCCCCCACAGACCACCTAAACAGTGACATTTGTGCAGATTGGTTTTGCCCCCGGTAGCTGTGAACCTGAAGCCCCAGAGTGTGTGTCCAGGTGAGCCCAGGGCAGCAGTGGGTTTCAATGAACTGTGAAGCAAGAACTAAACTTGTGGGCTTTCCTTCCTCAGGAGAACTTCCCAATTCCCAGCATGGTAGCTATTCTTGGGTTGACTTCTACTCTTCTTGCTGGTTTTCCAAGCAGCAGCTTTGGAAGTTTCCTCTCCTGCTTTTCAGAGGACCTTTTTAAAAAGTACTGAATTTCACATGCTATAGAACAGGAAGAAAAAAAAAAACCACAAAAACAGTCCAAAACCAAGATGATTGTATTCTGCTCAGCACTAGTTTGACCAAATAATAATAGTAATAGTGGTAATTTCAAGTGAATTTATGTGCATACTCATCCATGTAAGTTGGAATCTATGTAGTGGCAACAGTTCTCATTAGATTTCAGAACTTGCATCTTTAGAGAGAAAAAACAAATTAATTTATTTAAATGTTCAGAAGTACAATTGTAACAGCCTTTCTGCATTATTTGTCCTTAATGAGAACAAACTGTCATTGTCATTGTTACCAGGCAACTACCAAGGAATACTTAACCTTACATGGGGATCTCACAAAACACACATTATGCCAGGTAAAGCACATCTTTGAAAAGAAACTAGCTCAAGAGATCATATAGAAACTTTTTATTTAAGGTTATTTTTAATTAGTTCTTTTTCTTATTTTCAGGGCAGTTATTTTTCTGTCAAAGACTTGCTTTCCTTAACTGGAAAAATCAAATAAAACATGTTTTTCACATTCTATTTTAATATTTAACAAGCCAAGAAGTACTCTGGGCTACAGTAGTTACTGTGGGGTCATTTGGAAAGATTTTGACAGCTTGAGAGTGTTTCCTCTTGATGAAAATGGGAAGAGCCAGTAAGAGAAGTATGATGGGCAGCTTTAGAGGCTTCCACAGAGACTGGAGCCTCATTATGCATCATGCATACTGCAAATGCCCATCTCTCTTAACAGACTGCAGCCTGAATAAATAAGAAATTGATGGAGAAATGAGGGTACAGTAATGAGTGGCACAATGTGCACTCCACCCAAGTCCCAAACAGCATCTTATGAACTGAGGAAGGTGTTAAAAATTAATCCAGTCTGGCAGTGATTGAAATTACTTTTCACTTATTAAATGAAAAAAACATATATATGGTGTTGAATTTTACTGTGCTTCATGTTTGGTAGCATCTTAAACCAATTTTTGTGGTTGTATTAGAATTTGATCATCAACATGTTTTCTATTCATGCTTCTAAATGGTGCTTGATGACTACATTGGCAAATAACTGGAGCCTTTCTTTGGAAATTCACTAAAGTTTACATTTTCTCATTACAACACTCTTCACTTTGAAAGCTCTTATTACTTGATGTAAAGAGCAGATAAAGCTACAAAATAGAATGCAGTGAAAAAACCCTGCCTTCTTTTTACAACCACAGTCTAAGAAGTCCAAGGTCCAGTATGTTTTCTTACCCAATTCGCTCAGCCTCCAGGGGATGTAGAGGAAAAGTGGATAAAGGTTCATGAGAAGATATTTTTGTTGATAGTCGTGGATAAGTTGTAATAATTGGCACGCTTTTCTAGCAAGAGAAAATTTTCTAATGGAAACAAGTTCACCAAAACTAAAACCAAAGCAGTGCTGCTCTCTTGATGCGTGCAGAGGTGGGCTTTGTTATCTTTGCCAATCCACAGATGAAATGTCTTTTTTCTTCTAGTAAAAGAAGGGCATGTAAGGCCTGCACAGTATAGCCTAAAGTGAGAAAGAGATTTGTCACTTTTTTGACAATAATTCACATAGACTCCAAGACAAATGTACTTCTGAGCAGTGACTCCGTGAACAATAAAGCAAACACTGTCGACTACCTACCAGCCCATCCATCTTTTTAAATCATGTCAGCAGGCTTCAAATTGTTCGCTGAGCTTTATTGTTTTGTGGAGAAGGAAATAATTTGTGGTGAAATACACTGAGCCATTGAACTTTGCAATTGTTTATTGCTTGGTCTTGATTTCTTGCTCATTGTTGCTTCATCATTTACCTATCTTTTGTTTTGGGTGACGTGGTTTATCCTCTCCAAAACTATCTGGATTGCATAGGTAAATTTGTAAACTGAACTGCTTAGCCTTTCTCTTGTGATAGCATCCATCTACTGTTTGTAAAATCTGCAATAGTGCTGTGTGTGCTATTTCGTTGAAGGCAAGGTGTGATTTCTTTCTTCTATCAAGAAAAACAGGTTTATACAGCCTGATGTGAAGCTTGCTGACTTTTGTTTGAAATGGAAGACCGATGAACAGACTTTTTGGAAAGTGAGAAGGTACAGGCAGCATAGCAGATGGATACAAGCTGGTTGATATGGCAAGTAAAGTAGGCTTTGTGCCATAAGTGACATCTTATGGTATAAGAACTGCTCGCATAGGGGTCATTTCTGTGGCATGAGGGAGAGAGAGGTGACTGCATCTGTGCCAAGTCTGCTGTAATTTCTGTTGTTATCACTGTTACAAATGGGTGTTCTAATTAGAAATGAGGGAATTTATAGGCAGATATGAAAATGTGGTTACTATAGTTACCAGGTGCTCCAGCTCAGTCAGGAAATGTGGCTAATATAATGATAGCCCAGGGGTAAACACATGAGGTAGATTATGAAGAAGCCCCCCTGCTTCAGGAGAAAATATTTTTCTTCACGCTTTTTTTTGGTGGCTTATTTGCCAAACTAACATCTACCACCACAATTCCTTTTCTGTCCTTCCCTTTCTTGCAACAGACTGGTTTTGGTTAGACTATAAGGAGATTTGGGGAAAAGAATGTGCAAAATGAAGTAGCAGGTAGGGGAAGGATGAAGATCTATTTGCCTGTTTTTCAAAGCTCTCTGCTAAAATCCATCCCTGTTCCTCTGTACATAGGCTAGACAACAAGGCAAGCTATGCGTATTTTCAGAACTTCAGAAAGAGAACTTTCCCTGTGTTTGTAATTTTTTTTGTTTCTGACCCTAATTCCAGGAGTGACCCTCGATCCCCTGCCAGCCTGTGGACAGGGACGGAGGAGAATGGGCAGGAACCCACAGGCAGGGAGAATTCCATGAGAAAAATAGCATCTCAGAGAGATCAAACCCCATGGAAGTGGTTGGAGTGGGCTCTTTCTTGGTGCTGCCTACAGTCAGGATCTACATAGGTTATTCCGTTTGTTACAAGCAAAGGAAGAATAGTGAAGTCAGGTTAATTTCTTCTGCAATTTCTCTGAAGTCAACAGAAGATGCCACTACTCACTATTTTGACATAGATTTTTCAGTCCTGAGTAATTACCTGGCCTTTTATAAAAAGAAAAAACATGAGGAGTCAGAAAATCGGAACAGCTGCTGCTAAGGGAGCTGATCCCCACCACCTTAAACAGTGCTGATCATGAGTTGCTCTCAGTGGAAGTGACTAGATAGAAATTACACATGGATCTGTGTATACACACGAGATTCTGCTTTGCTATAGGCTAGAGGCATCACTGTGGCTGCACAGGACTCATCAATAATAGCCTGCCCTCCTGTGCAGAGGAGGGTACTGAGCTCTTTTAGAAGATGGTCCTTCACTGAGTGTCCTGGGGTATGAGTGGCAATCTCGTGGCCTTTTGTTATAGTCTAGCTGCTGTTCCCTGTCATCTGCTGTTTGCAGTGAGGCACAGGTTGCCCACTGCAGCTTGTCTTTCCTGCAGTGAGCTTACCACAGCCTTGCCCAAATGGCAGAAATAGAAAATACCTAGAAAAAAGGACTTTTCAAATGGCTAGAAAAGGAGGGACAGAGCAAAGAGTTTACATATGCACAAATGATGAGAATGAGGTTGCTTATACTTTTCTTGTGATACAAAAGCCACCAGTGAAATTAAAAAGTCTCAAAGCCTGCTGATTTCGTGTTACTTAGGCATAGCACATTTCCCTGTCTTTGACTTTAGAAGCTGAACAAACCTTCAGTGCCCTGGGAGTTTGGAAGCATGTCATTTCTGGCCTGCGCAGTCATTGCCTGGATGGGGCACAGAGGAACAGACACCACTAAACTAGGTGTTTACCTGCTACGTGAAAGTGTTCCAAGCAGTAAACAAAACAGACTCTAGTGCTTCAGCTGACCTTCAGGATTTGTCTTCTCTGGACCTGTTTTTTTGCTCGATCTCTGTATGGTTTAAGAAACAGCATGAGAATCCCATCCTACCCACTCCTCTGTCTCTTCTGGGTACCTCCTACACACTGTATTAGTCAAGCTCTTCATATTTTATATATACATTTGAATTTTTGGTCAGATTTAAAAAATGTTCTGTTTTCCCCCACACTCAGAGTAAAGCAAATTTGAGTCTACTTGTTTATGCTGGGTTTCAATTATGCAAAATGTTAACATTGACTCTTTTGAACTTCTTAGGATCTTGATTGTAAATGAATTCAGCAGCAGCAGTGATATGTGTATTTTGCAGGATGGATAGTGAGGGGACAAAATTCTTTAAAAATGCTCAAATAGAGAAATTGTGGCTGGCCACAGGAATTCTCAGTGATCCGTGCCCTTGTGACAGCACCAGAGAAATGCCATCTTCCTCACCTCATTAAGACCAAGGGCAACTGCTATGTGCTGAATCTCTGAAAAAATGTGAAACTGGGTGCTTCAGACCTGCCTTTCTTTACAGAGGTGATTCCATAGCCTTCCTTCCTCTGTGAATTAATAGTGTTAGAGATACTCTACTCACAATGCTGGTTTTCTTTTTGCTGCAGGAATACAGCACGCAGCCTTTGCCTGGTGATAAGCCTCTCCTTAATTGCCTAGGCTGGTTCCACTGTTTGAATTTTGGATTGGGCAGGTGGCTTGAGCCAATTTTTTATTCTTTGACGTTTTAGCAAGGCCCAGCTGCCAGACTGTGTGAGCTCTGAAAACACTCTTCTGTAGGGCTTAGCTATTTATCTTAGCCACATCTTTAAAGCCAAAACAGTCCAGGAGCATCTAGCTCTCCTGTGGTCTATCAGCCTTGAAGTAGTGCCATGGCTCAGACTGAAGAGCCAACAGAAGCACTTTGCTTCTGTAGAGTTTCTATACATTTTCTCTTGCAGAACTTTTTTGGAAGGGCAGTTTATGTATCAGCCTGAACAGCAGTCTATCTGTCTATTTTTCCCTTTGGAGGACAAAATCCAAGAACCCTTCAGTTTCTCAGGACCCAGAAAATGTGCTTCTTCTCTGATAGCTGAACTGGGTCAAAGTTTACTGTTAGAAGTCAGTAAAACAGATTTGCAGCCTGACAAGTTTTCTGGATTAGCCTGGAGTACAGACTGACAAGCCTGATCACTGAGATTGGATAATTACATACCTCATTTTCACACCTCGTGTTAGTACCAGGATAAACAAGACTAATTTTGAAAAACAGTAGTGCTAGCTGGGAAATGAGCTCCCAGCTCTAAAAATCTTCAATATCTCAACACTTTTTGTCACTTGACTTCAGGTGGAGATAAGGACACTACAAAGTCCTCCCTCACATCTCCTAACCTCTGCTTTTTCTCATGTTTTTCGAGGCACATGGATTCTTCAGATGGAAGATGGAGCTGTTATAAGTGGTGTTTTCAAAATCTAGCCAGTTCATGCTGCAGATGTACTTAAGGATCAGTGATGTTGAAAACCGCTGTAAGTCTGGGATTTGGTTGTCTGGACACACAGAATGACACTGATAGAGCCAAGAGCTATGCAGAGCTCCTGCAGTCATGGTAAGCACTTTGTGCAATGTATAAGCTGTTATGAGATTGAAGAGTGACGTTCTTCTTTGCCTGCTGAAAATTTCTTGAAGAAATTAGCTCAGGCACATTCAACTATCATTTTCTGCAGTTTCTCCCCTTTGATATTTAATTTTAGAATTCTTTCACCAATTTTAACCAAATTTAACACGAGAGTGCACAGAAGTAATTAAGTTGCTATGAGAAAGGCAGCTGTCAAGAGAGTGAGATCCAGTATTGGTCCCACCGAAATAACACCCCTGACTGCAGTGGAGCAACATTGTACAGCAGCATTGTGACAGTGAGAAAACTTACTCACTAACTTATTTTGTTAGAGCTCAGTGGATCCAGCCAACAGGGTGGAACTACGCTGGACTGTGAGTTTTCAATGATGTTACTTCTCATTGAATAATGACTTGCTTTCAGGAGAGATTATAAAAAAACAAGAGAAAACATCTTAAAATAAAAATATATGTATCACCTGTGACAATGCAATAACTATGAAGTAACACATTTGCGTGAACTATGAAATTGGGCATTCACTTACTGGTGCATCATAGAATTTCTTCTGAAACATACCAAAATATTTCACTTTCTGCTTGATAAGATTAATGAGTGCTTAGAGCTGTCTGTAAGCAACAGCCAGCGGTATCTAGCTCTATATCGGGTTGTACAGTTACTCCTTTGAACCACAGACCAGCAAACCTTCCCCTGTTAGTGCAAATCAGATTAAAATGCAGCAATATCAAGGCATCTAGAACATGATAGCAGACAAAACAGCAGCATCTCTGTGAAATGTTAGCCACCTCTCTTGGAAATGGAGGAACTGGGAAAGGATTGGTAACTACCATATACACAGATTACTTTTTCAGGTAGGGTTGTGTTTTGGGGTAGCTTTAGGTGTGTGATAAAAGGGTAGGACAGTATGGGATGGTGATCCTTAAAGAATGGGTCAGCTTTTCGATGTTCCAGGCTGGAGAAAGTAAATGGTGGATGTCAAGTGAGGAAGTGAGGGCTGTCGGAGCTCCCATCAGCTGTGGGCAACATCTGCGCTTATGGATTAAATAGTAGCAGAGCGCAGGTTTTGGTTCTCAGGCCAGCTGGCAGGACTTGACCTTGTCCACACTGTTAAACTCCTTCAGCTGAGCTGCACGCCCACATGGACACTGCCTGTTGGACATAGTTCCCGGGCTGTGCTAATGGCAGAATTTGGGAAATGCTTTGTTGGCACAGGCAGCAGCACGCTGGAGCCGATGAGCAGATGTAGCGTAGCCGCCTGT
Organism: Ptilonorhynchus violaceus; assembly: GCA_013397565.1. Classification (NCBI taxonomy): domain Eukaryota; kingdom Metazoa; phylum Chordata; class Aves; order Passeriformes; family Ptilonorhynchidae; genus Ptilonorhynchus; species Ptilonorhynchus violaceus. The sequence continues at coordinate 3,617,762 of VZRJ01013354.1, read as the reverse complement.
CAGGCTCCTGTGCGCAGAAGTGCTTCCTGGCACGCTGTATTTGACTTGTGCAGATTCAGCCCTTCTGTCTACCCCTGGATTCTTGTACTTACAGGCTGTTATTTCAGAGGTCAGAATTATCATACATGCAGAAACTCGATGAGGTGCAAGAAGCACTTAGCGTCTGAAAGTGCCTTAAACTCTTCCCTGACTTTCTGAACCCGACTTAGGCAAATCCTCATTAGCCCTATTAATGACATGAGACGCCAGTGGAACCAGGAATTTGGTTTGCAGTAGTGACAACTCCTGTTCTGTGACTCAGACTTGTGTCACTAAGCTGTGACACTTTGGAGCTGGCAACTCCTATGCCACTGGGAGAGGACAAGGGCTTTACTAAATCTTGCAGGTAGTATGGAGCAGCAGCATGAAGCAGACAGCTTCTGGTTGCCCCAGTCAAACAGCTGTCTTTCAAGACATGTCCTAGATTTTAACCTATTGAACAAGAACACAACAAATCAAATGGAAAACACACGGTTCGCTGCTCTCAGTTTTGATAGCATCAGGAAGGTCAATCAAAGATTAATGGGTGTAACTGTTTTCTAAGCCTATCTATAATGCTTTTAGCTTGGTTTCCAAAGGAAATAGGGTGGATGTAGTAATCCTCCTCTGGCTTTTTTTTTTTTCTTCACAGTCATTCTTAATCTGAACAAATCTGACAAGTATGTCAATCTTACAAGTTTTGTCTATCCAAGTTTAGGAGAGAGTCTCTGTTAGTGAGGAAAGATGGTACTTAATGTCAGGGAAAGACAAGCAGAGATTGCATGAGAAAGAGCAATTCTATGAGCACCACAGCTGAAGGAAGAGCTGCTTCCTGAGTTTTCTCCATCAACAAAGATCTCTAATAAATTAGGGCTCTAAAACTGCCTTTTGGTTTCTCTCCATCACATCTTCATCTTTTTTTCAGAGTAAGCTTTGCAACTGGGACAAGGTTAATAAAAGCTGCTTGGGAAGGTGAGGGCTGGTGTTTGCAACCCTGCCTTGGTAGATAAGAGCAATAGTTGCCTGAAAAGGAGGGTGATATCATCAAGATTTGCTATCTAGAAGGAGCACTGCTCAAAACAACAAGCTGCAAAGAGATCCAGCTGCCTGGTTGTGCAAAATGCTGTGTGCTCAGAAAACTGTGCACACTGCAACTTGTTCTTAGTGGTAACAGACAGGAACAAAGAGGTGTGCTTTGCCTGGAACGGGATAATTTAATACACAATATTTTGACTGTGCCCTGTCATTTTTGTGACTTTTTGTGCTTAATTTAGAATAACAGCCTAAATGCAAGGCTGGGGTAACAGAGCTACATGCTAAACCTCAGATAGTTTTCAGGAAAACAGAAGGCAGTAGTCAGAGGTATGGCTTACTGTCCAATTTTTTCTAAATTTTCTCTTCCTTTGTTTCTTTTCATGTATGTCTGAGTTTTTTCAGTGCCTCCCAACCACCTTCTATTTCTTTTTCTGTGAACCCTTTTGCTGCTCACTTTGTGTTTCTTCTCCCCTTTCTTCCTCCCTGATACTTTGTTATTCCACATTAATCTCATTTATCTGTTTTCAGCCTTCTCGCTCCATTTAACTCTCGCCTGAGACAGTTCCTTTCCCTCCTTCAGCCCCCTCTGTATTTTGTCATCTTTGTCTCTGCTGATTCTGCCTGAATTCAAACACCATGACTCAGGTGGACAGCAGATGTCCCTGGGCACTGAAGAGACTCTTCATTTGATGGCGACTAGAAACAAGCTTGAGTATCTGTATTCTAACTAGAACAGTGTTGCATCCTTCCCCGATCATGGCTTGTCTTTTCTGCAGCCCTAAGGCGGGTGGAGAATTGGGTGTCATTGGGATTAGTTGTCTGAAACTGGAAACAGCAGAGCTGAACTCTGCTGGAGCAGCACTGTAACTACCCAGTGTCATTTGACACAAGCCATGTGTATTTGCAGCACGCTGAACCCAGGAATGCTAATGGTGCTCCCATCCACGAGAGGCAATGAAAATGAGCACTTGCTCTCAGCTATTTCAGTTTGCTATTATTTTGGACCATTGACTATGAATGAAGTTCAAGCCAAATTGAACACAAATCACCTAGAGCTGCATGTGAAAGGCCTCAGATAAATTAGCAGCAGAGCCTCCAGCCTCACTTGGCTTAAGTGAGCCATCATTGCATATCTGCCCCTAAATGTCAGTACTGCTCCTGCTTCCGTGTTCCTGTACATTTGAGAGCGCACAGCCTTGGGAATGCTGGGTTGCCACCCTACGCTCAAACGCTGGCTGTATGGATTGCCCCCCTCTATGGCATTTGTAAGCAAGCCTAGCAACTGCTGAAAACTGATGGGACTGGTGCTTGTTCTGCCTCCAGCGGCACGCAGGTAGCAATGGGGAGTCTCTTCTGCACTGTCGTTTAGGTGACCTTTCTCCTTCACACCCAAGGAAGGCTCGTTCCATCAGCAAGTGCAGGAAGGCTCTGAAATTACAGGCATCAGCCACAAGGACTCCATTTCAACCCGTTTCTGCAGGGGGAGTTTGAGGGGGACACACGGTAAAAAGGAGATGCAGGAGCTTGCACGAGAAATGTTAGAGGACTACTTGGCTTCTATGCCAGACCCTGGAGCTGTGTAGCTCTGTGTGTCTATCAGTAATCAGGAGTAGGGAAAGAGCCACTTCTCTCTAATTGTCCCTCTAATTTTCTTTAATTGAGGAAATGGCTCTTATTGTGGGCATTTCTCTCTGTAGGGCAGGTTAATGCTGTGAAGGGCTGCTTTGGGCATCTTGTGCAGTGAGTGGATGAATGGGAGGAAAAGTGCCTCTGGCTGCATGGCATTTATTCACTGCCTCCTCCTTGAGAGGGAGGTTAGTGTATCACAGCATGATTAAGGGCAAGAGAATCTTACCCTAAATCAGAGAAAGCTTGGGAAGAAATTAAAATTTACTTCCTCAGGCCACATACATTTTTTTCCTCTCTGCTGTCTTTCCTCCATCACGGAGTTCTAACATTGTTGGCACGTACAATCTAATGGGTACACCGGGGCCAGCAGCGTGATGGATTTCAATGTCACAGAGAGAATACTGAGTGAAGCACACAGGGGGAAAAAAAGAGAAAAGATCCTTGGATTTCATTGCACAAATAAACGTCAGAATTAAACAGGTCTGGCATGATTTCAGCTCCCTGCTACCCAAAGTCAATCACGCTGAAATGCTCATATAAGCAAGAAATACTGTACCACTCCAGCACGGGTGAAACATCAGGTCTAGAACAAACCTTTTTGACCACTTAAATGCTGCTTAAAACTTAAGAATAGACTTAGTAACACTTCAGTGGAGTCTGGGACTCTTCACCCAACCTTTTAGCAAGGGTAACTAGTATTGCAGTTTATTGAGCCTGGGTTGGAGGGGTGGGTCTGAAGCTGTGCTGTGGCACCCCAGCTGAAGCTTTCCTCACACCTTTTAAGTGCTGTGCACTGAACACAAGAGGTGTGTGTCTTACATTGTGCCATCATCAGTCTTCAGCCTATATTTTTTGTGCAGCACAGGTCCGTATTTCCAGCGGTGAGCCCAGGTGTCCCCAGCTCTTACAGCGAGCAACTTGGAGGAAAAGAGCAGGAGCACATCTCTCAGAGGAAAGGCAAAGGTGACTTGGCATCTCTGTGTTGTGTTGGCTGAGATGGAGGTAAGTGTATGGCTGTAGCATTTAGGAGTGTGGGGCAAATTCAGATCATGTCTACGTCCACTTCCAGATGGGCTCCTTGCAGTGCTGCTGTGTTGAGAGCAACTCAGGTCAATTCTCCTCAGTAAAGATTTAGCCTGGACTTACTAGACTCGGGAGAGCTATTGCTGTTTAATGACTTTTACTAGAAATCCAGTAAGTAGAAAAAGGCTGAGTTTGCTTTGCTTCATCCCTTTCCCCCACCACTTTCCACAGGCAGGTTTTTATCTCAATTGGAGTAAAACACTACTTCTTTAAAGTAAATGAAAAAGAGGAAGGTTTAGAAGTACACAAAGTCTTTATTTGCAGAATAAATACCCTTTAAGACCCACCAAAAATATTTTTGAGCTTTTGAGAATATTTGAATTGAAAGGGACCCACTAGGATCATCAAAGTCCAGCTCCTGGCCCTGCACAGGACACCCCGGGAGTCACACCATGTGCCTCAGAGTGTTGTCCAAACATTTCTTGAACTCTGTCAGGCTTGGTGCTGTGACGACTTCCCTGGGGAGCCTGTTCCAGTGCCCGACCATCCTATGGGTGGAGAACCTTTTCCGGATATCCAACCTAAAACTTCAGGCCATTCCCTCGGGTCCTGTCACTGATCCACAGAGAAGAGATCAATGTCTGGCCCTCCTCTTCGCCTCACAAGAAAGTTGTAATTGCAGTGAGGTCTCCCCTCAATCTCCTCTCTCCAGGCTGAACAGACCAAGTGACCTCAGCTGCTCCTTGCAATGCTTCCCCTCCAGGTTCCTCACCCTTTTTGCTGCCCTCCTTTGGACATTCTTCAATAGTTTTATATCTTTCTTACAGTGTGGCACTTAAAACTGCACACAGCAGTGAAGGTGAGGCCTCCTCAGAGCAGAGCAGAGTGGGGTAATTCCCTCCCTTGACCAGCTGGCGATGCTGTGCCTGATGCCTCCCAAGACACACCAAGGTTGGAAGAGACCTTTAAGATCATCAAGTCCAACCACCCACCCAGCACTGCCACTGTAAGCCTTAAACCACATCACCCAGTGCCAGATCCTGACACCTCTCAAACACCTCTCTGCCTTTTAATTGTAATATTTCTTGTTACAGCACAATCTCTTGTGCTTGTAGAGTCTTTCCAGAATCTGCAGTTGTTGGAGGGCAGATGTCTAGCAAAAAGCACAAAGCAGCAAAATATTCATTAAATATCCTGGCAAGGGTACGCTTGTGACCAGGTCTAGATAGCAAAGATATTTTCTTCCTCCATTAGTTCCTCCATATCTGCAGGCATTACAAGGTGGCTTAGCACATCCACTGTTGTCTGAAAATAGTCTAATCTTTATTTGCCAAAATGATAGTTTAAAACTAGAAACTGGCCTAAAAGGCATCATTTCAATTGAACAAATAATCCTGACAGAAAGCAAGTACTGAATCTTCGTGTAACCTAGTGAGGTCACAGACAATAAAATTGCTTTATATGTGTCTCTCTCTTACCCTTATCTTTCTTGAAAGTATCAAAAGAGGAAAGCAATAAAACCAAATACTTTATGGACCATATCATGTAACCCAACATGATGGTGCTGTTTCTCTCATGGACATCAGGCTGAAATATAAGGTGAGGGCTGCATCCTGTATGTAGCTTTTGAGCTGCTACCTGCAAACTTGGTTTAGTTAATGTAGTACAGATGTCTGAAATTACTTGTATAATGATGCCCTTAGGAGTTTTTTCATATAGAATACTACAGTATAAAATCAAATCATTAACCCTTTGGGATGGAAATCTCAGCTCCTGTATAGTTCATTAGTACAAAATGTCAATGTAGAACAAAACTGTGGGTTTGGTTTGGTTTGGTTTTTCTTTTTGGTTTACAGGATAAAAAAGGTTAAAAAGATAATTAAAACCACTGTTAGTTCTTGTTGAAAGAAAAGACAACCCCAGCACGTTAAAAGAATTTCATTTGACCTAAATCACTTCAATTTGGAGTTTTAAACATAGAATTTATCTTGAAATTGAAGTTCCATTTCAAGTGATAAGAAGCGTTGAGTGGAAAACAACCTCCGGATTCTTCAAATATGCCTTAAAAGACTGGGCACTCGCAGTATTCACTCTTATTTTCTTACCCTGCCTCTGGTTTCAGTCTGCATCATCATGAATTTGCTGTGTTAACTGTATGGGACCCCTGAGTGGGCCTGGCTTCTAGAAAAAGTGTGGCATATCGCAGAAGACATCCTTTCAAAAGTGCTTGTGATCACCTGGTTATACTTTTAAAGTAATTATCTTCTCAGTTTCTTAAACTGTACAATTCTTCTTCTTTCCTTTGGAAGATAAATATCCATTAATAACTTGTACACACTGTATGGGGACAGAGCGATATCTTCCCATGAGGTCATGAAATCCTTCACAAAAGTGTTTGCCCCGAAGCTGTCTGATGTGTTTTGCTGGGATTATTCTCTGCTGTCTGTAACACCACTGCTGCTGAATCCCTGGATGCCTCAAACGTGGCACTCTGGGACATGAGAGGTGAGAGGATATTTCATGCTCTTCTGGAAGCTGTTTTGGTGTGAAAAGAAATGGGCCAGGTTTACCCATTGCCACTATTTTATGATCCTGTGTATAGGAAAGGAGGTTGTTGATAGCACAGCTCAAAAGAAAAATATGTTCCTCAGTAGTGCATCCCTTCAACACTTGGCAAGAGTAGGACCGAGGAAATTTCCATGGACTTGCTAACAAATTACCTTTAGGGGAGAGACCTGTTATGTCCATACTTCTGCTCTCCACCAGTAGAGAAACTTTAAGGTTTTTCTGTTGGTTCTTTTATATCTGAATTTGGACAGAAAATACTCTGGCATAAACATCAAGCTGGAAGGAGTTTTTAGGGTGGTCCCTTACGTTTCTTATACTCCCTGCAAAATTTTTAGCAGAGATGTGAACTGCTTCTGTGGCGAAAAGCACAAAGTCAGGACATAGCAGTGCTTAGTTTGCAGCAGATCCTAAGTCTCTCCTTCTCTGGCAGTGAAAGTCAGTGAGTCTTCCCACACCTTTTGTTTCATGAGCTGATTCTCAGTGCCCCTGGGATGCAGGCTTCCAACCAGTAATCCTCTGGAAACAGAGAGGTTCAATTTGTCACCCAGATGCAGCTCGAGCAGTAGCTTCTTTGCATTTGTTCTGGTGACAAGATGGCATCTTCACATGTGAAAAAACCTGAAAATTTTCTGTAAGGGCAGTGCTGAAAGGAATCAAACTTGCAGTTGGTTCTTACGGACAAATGTCACTACAGCAACCTCTGTTTCACTGATGGCAAAGGAAAGGTAAATATTGTGAGTGATGGGTTTGTTCGAAGGGCTGAAATGAAGCTTTGCTCTGACTCTTCAACGTGTCTTGACTCCCAGGCAGAGGAAACCTTGGCCCACCCTGAGAGGTGCACCAAGAGCAAATTAGGAGACTGCAAGAAAAGCCAGCCTCAAAAGTGTGTTTTTGTCACTCATAGGTTCATTCCGCAAAGAGGGACAGTAATCAGAAGGTGCTGCTGGTGTTTGATGGGATGGCTTGTCTGTGAGCATCTTATCACTGCCGTTGCTGGGTTCCATGCTTATGTGTAGCTGTAACAGACATAGAAAGTTCTTCCAGCAGCACTAGACCGGTCTGAGTGGCTTTTAAAGGAGATGTGGTAGAGCAAAAGTGTCTTTGTTTGGCATGTGTCTGTGGAACAGCTTGCATCCACAACCAACTCATTTCATTTACTTGCTTTCAGTCCATGTTCTCATCTCTTTAAAATGGGCACTATAATGCTGTCTCATTATGCACAGACTTTATGGGAGAGGTTCAGTAATCATTATGAAAAGGTCAGATGCTTCTGTGAAGGGCACCTATAAATGAGTCTATAAATAAATAGTCTGGAAGCCTTTAGGAGAGGCTAACAACTTATTTATCTCTTGTCCTGCTGTTTGCAGGGGCTGTAGAAAAGCACTAGCATACTGCTAATTAGTTTAATGCTCAAATTTTGGTTTGAGGGCACTGAAACACTGCTGGGCGTAGCAGTTGGCTTGATGTGACACCTGACCAGCGCTTGGCTCATACCAATGCAGAGTGTGGCTCCACAAGATCTGTGCCGAGCCTTGCTGGGGACTGTGTTTCTTAATTGGGAGAGGTTTGTGTTTTATTGAGATTATACTCGCTGCTAAATATATTGTTGGCAACTGTGTGGCACTGCTTTTTTCCACTTGGCTTAGAGGAGAAAAGCAACAGTTAGTAATGCTTTTTATTGACTAGTCTGAGTGCTGCTGGTTGTTTGGTATGTGTTCAATAATGTCAGGTCTGGACTTGAAGCCATCTAGCAAGAAGCTGGTTTCATTCCACACTCCAGTGGTGTTTAAAGCAGGTACTAAGAAACACCTCATTTGCTTTGAGGTCATTATATTTTTATGGGAGAAGACCCTCCTGATCTGCCTGTATACCCATGGATGGATACTTTTGTTTGCCACCTACCCGTGCAATTAGTTTTGGCTGCAACAGAAAGGTCTGGGGTAAAGCACAAAGACAGTCCCAGTTCTGAGGGGTGGCAAGAGATAGGGGGAGTCCTGGGGCGACTGAGGGGGTGCCTCTTTGAAAGGCTTCTTCCTCAGGCAGCTTGTTGAATTGCTTCAGTATTGCTTAGCTTTTAGTCACATGAGATTCAGCACTTGCAGCTGCAGAGAAGCCAACAGTCTCGGTGTGGAGGTTTTCAGAGCCTCTGGCACCTGATCCTTAATACACAGCTCCTCAGGAGATCCCATCCGACTCCTTGCTCCCTGGCTGCAGACTGAGGCACAGAATATCCACCTTAACTTAAATGTAGGACATAGAGTGCCCCCTTCCTTTTCTCTCTGACCAAAGAGAGTGGAGTTATAAAGGGTATTCAGGCCCAAAGCATTCTGGTGCTTCTGAATCCGTTCTGCTCCAGGTTGCAAATCTACTTAGTCCTCTGGCTGTTCGCTGTGTCACACAGTTTAATGCCAGGTAAAGAGAGAAGAAGTCAGTTATTCATTGTCCTACCCTCATCTGTCTTCTGAAAGAATTCAGCCAGGCTGCATGTTTATTTTAAATCTGGTTTAAATATCCAAGTTAAAAGACTGGCATTTTCCTTTGACAGCCTGATCCCACCTGGATTTGCTTTTATCGGTCTGAATGGAATAGGTTTCAAAAACTCGGTTGTTTCATGACAGACAGTCTCATTTCTACCTGCTGGGCTTGCACAGGATGGTACTGGGTGTTGCACTTTTTGCAGGTGGGATTTTAATGATTGAAACCTTTCTTCTGTTATAGCCCTTCCTTTCAGAGAGGTGGGAAATGTGTGTGTCCATGAAGAGAAAGAGCAGAGACTGCTTAAAAAGGAAAATACCTTGATGCACTAGGAAAAAGGAAAAGTGAAGCTGTAGACTTTGTTCCTCAGTGCAAGATGACCCATATCAGGAAGGCAGATTTGGTAAGTGGTTTATCTTCGGACCACTGTCTCTTCTTAGTTTCTCAGCACACAAAATGTTCTCCTACTTTGGCATTTGCCTTGGTTTGATTAGGCTGGAGAGAACTACAGGGCAGCCCCTTTCTCTCATGGCACATTGAGACACTTCAGCCCAAGAAACAGGAGAACACCCACTGCAAAAATATAAAGGCAACAGGAGCTACAGCAAAAGATGCAGCTGCATTCAGAAGGGTTCCCAGCTGGTGCTAGAGGAAAGAACTGAGCAGTGTGTTAGCACATTGCAGGTTAATCTGGCATCCGTCCAGCCCCCCCTGAGCACCCAGGGCAAGCTTGTGGTTGGGGTTCAATTTCCACAGAGGGCAGTGCCTGAGCTGAGGTAGCTGTAGGTATTCACCGAGCCATGTGTGAGCTGTTCCATTGGCACATCCAGCAGAGCAGTGTTATTCGGTGTAAGATACAGCAATATCTGCTGGACTCCCCATTTTGCTAAAAGAACATAGGGCTGAAAACAGCCTAAGCTTGGGCCCTAGTGAGCTGGGCAGTGTCCACTGTGTGTTGCCTTTCAGTGAGATAAAAGATTCCAGAATCACTCAGTCATTTGACCTTTCTTTTTCCCTGAAGGTCTTCCCTTCTGCACCAACCCCCCCCATCCCAACCCAAATCCTTTTCCCACAAGGGACCTCTCCATTTTACTTCATGCCAGCCTTCTGAAGGTTGTTGAGACATGTATGAGGTGGGACAAGCTGAAGAAGAGCATGGATGGAGACGTTCTGGATAAAGACATCACCAGGTTCTTTAGAAGATTACAGCAGTTCTCTCTTTCTCCCATGGGTGTTGCCTGTTTCTCCTGCAGCTCATTCTTAGTCCAGAGCAAGAAGATAACTCCTCTTTGTAACTTTAATCACTGAGGACAGTTGGATCTTCGCTGTAAGGAAAAAACTACTTTTGCAAGCAAGGAAAAAAAGTGCTCTGATGACCACTAGAATAGACTTTCCTTTCAAGCAGAATAAAACGTTTTTGTTGACCCCAGGCTGCTTTATTTTGGGAATCCCTAATAACGGGGTTTATAGTCTTTGCTAGCTGAAAAATTGTCAGTTCTTCAGGCTCCGTTTCAAGCATTAGTATATGTGTAAATGAGAGTTTTCCAGACAAAACTTCACACCATATAAAAGTATATGGAGCCAGGGCTAGACAGGACATAGCATTAGCTAGACTTTCATTTACAGTGTGTTATAGTTGTAGGGATCATTCATGCAAGCCCCATTTTTTGCTATTTTCATTACTGCCCAGGTGCTTTCCTGGAAAATTTTCACCTAAGAATTTCACCTAAGGAGCTACTAAGTTAATATATATGTATCTAATTTTTTCCCTTAGTAAGCTAGTGAAATAAGAGCAGTTTTCTCAACATCTTTTCTGTGTGAAGTTTTTTTTTCCTGCAATACCGGCAAGACACTTAATCACTCTACATTTATTTTTCCCCCTTTTGAAATGGGCATTAAAGTTTTGGCTCACTAGGCAGATTTGTAAGAAGGATAAATTCAGTTGTCCACGTGAAGATGGCAGATACTGAATAAGGAAATCCTGAGCTTCAGATCAGTATCTCACTGTCCAAGCTGTGGCCTGGCTATGAGAGTTGCCAAGCAGCTCCTATCAGCCAAAGTATTCTTACATAAATGATAATATTTTTTTGTTTCAAGTTAGATGATGATCAATTTTGTGCTGGCTGACATTTATATTTGCAGTCCTTTCAATTTTTAAGAAAGCAAATTTTTTTACATTTAGTAATGGAGAAAAAGTGAGGATATTTGTTCTACAAGTGCCTGCTCTAGACAGAAAATTTCAGCTCTATTTATATTTCTTCTTTCTACAATGGGTGCAGATATTTTTGTCTCATTATTCATAGACTTTGGGCATTAAATAAGCAATAATCGTGAACAGGCCCTATTTCTTATTTAGAAGTTCCACATGAACAAGGCAATGAATAAATAGGACAAACAGATTTAGGCTTACAGTGTATTAACTTCATCTCATTTCTCATTAGTTTGGTATCAAGCTTGTCTTATTGTCTGCTGGAGTCGCACTGTATATAAAAATCTGCTCTCAAAAGCAAGTTTGTAGTTTCTGGGATTTATAAATATTGATGGCTGAATGTGGCTCCCATGTGTGTCATGACATTTCACACCAGAAAAGAAGAAAGTTGCAGCAGCTGTGCATCATCCCAAGATCCCGTCACCAGCCTTTTTTCCTCCACTGTTCAGCCTTTCTGTTCTACCCTCCTGAGGACAGAGACGTCTTTCTTTTTTCATGGGTTTGAACCTACTTGGGAAATAAACATTCTGCATACGTAAGGGCTAATAGTTAACTCGATTTTATGCTACTCTTGTTAAAAACCCCACCTCTTACATGTGCCTCTATACTCTGCCCTCAGGCATGGTCAGAGGTCATGTTCTTCCAAGGTCTTGGATGGAAGTGTCAGAGCTGCAGTGGCTCAATTCTGTGAATTAGCTGCTGACATTCTTTCTCAGGCCTGGAAATAAGCAATAGGTATGTCTTGTGTCTCTCAGAAGTGAAGCACAGACCCTTCTGTCTCCCTGCAATGATCATCAAGTTTAAGAGAACAAAGCAGAAGGTATTTGCATGTGTCTCGCATACTTACTGAGATGGAAGCGACACTGTTCTTAAAAGCAGAGGTGCAGAGAGCAATCCACGGTATTGATTTTTGAAACAAGTCCTTTTGTTCCAAGGGAGAAGGTAATTCATTCTTACATTAGACTGTGGTTACATTAGATATTGGAAATTTGTATAGCAAGACAAAAAGGAATTGCTGCCCTAAAACTTATATAAGCCTGCACCTTCTCTGGAAAAATCCCTGTGGTGGCTGCAGAATTGGCGATATCTCATGAGCTCTGAGCAGGAATTGTCCCAAAAGAGGGTTCTTCTTGAGTGCTTTGTCATGCAAGCTTGCAGTTTGGAGGAGAGCAGCTGAACACTGGTCACTGTCTGAGAACTGCCTGTGCTGCAGCTTTCTCCTGTAATGAGCAAGTCAGAGTTCTGTATTTTTATGTTTCTATGTGTCTCTGTCTCAATAGCTCTTGTAACATTGTCTCGCTGTGGAAATTTGCTGTTTCGACAAATGCAGCGCTGAACTGAAGATGAGCTGTTTTAGGAAGAAGCTCTGCTTGTACTATGATTAATGAACAGAAGGGCTATTTCATAGTGCTTTTGAGGGAGAAAAAAGAAGTCCTGTTATCCCACATTGTCTCTATTTTTAAAAAAAGTTTATTTCTTCTTAGTTTGTTGATTTGCTTTTTTGGTTTTTTTCTGCTATTAGACCACCAGAGCAGCACAGTGGGAAATTTTCCCAGCATATGTTGACACAATCAGCTTGTTGTCTGTCAGTGTCCACAGCTCCTGTGGTGGAAAGAGAAAGGGACCTGCTTATTATTCACTGGTGGTTTGTTGAATGCTTAGAGGCAAGGATGCCCAATTTTCCCTTCACCTAGCTCCCTCATTTATTCTTCTGAGGAGAAAGCAATTCTGTTTGGGAGATACAAAGGGAATATAATGGAGTAGAGTTGGGATCGTTCTTTTTCAAGGCAATTCAACCCTACTGTAAGAGATATATTTTCACATGGGTGAATGGGGAAGAGTTTACTTACCCAAATGCTGCTCAGCAGTGTGGGGTGCACAAGCTTAATATCAGTGACTGGCTGACAAAATAGTGGTCTGGTTTTGTCTCCTCCTATGAAAACTACAGTCTGGAACCGGAGAGAGTGGCATTTGTTGCCTCCTCTTGTCACGCATTTGTGTGCATGTACACTTGTGTCTGTCCTCCCTCAATTACAATTAAACCCAGTGCCTGGATGCAACCCAAAAGTCTCATGCATGCTCCTATGAATCTTATGAAAAAAGGTGTCCAGGTGGAAAACAACTGCCCTGCTGAGGGAAGGCCTTCGAAATTCATGCTGTATTAGACTTTGGGGAAGCCACACAGTGGAGCCTCTTGGGTCAAAGGGTACATTTACTCTGTTGAACTCAAAAAACCTACCTGTTGGATGTGTTTGGTTTTCAGGCTGCCAAAAAATCCCCAAAATCAATTAGTTGTGCAGCTCTACTTGCAGTACTTGTTTTCCAGCTGTTCACAGGTAGAAGCTATTTTATGTTATCCCTAATTATTTTTACATTCAGCTTTTCCTGTTGGCTAAGGAAGGCGTTTCTTTTTGTGCAGGAATTAGATCCCAGGTAGCTTCTGAGTTCTTCAAATCTGCTGTAAACCACTCGGAATACCTGCACTGGTATCAGACACTGTTTGTGTCACTGTCTACCACATTTGATGGGGAAGGAAAAAGGCTGAAACAATTGTTTAGTTTCCTGCAAAAACTTTGACACTACACTTTAAGGTAAGTAGAAGTCCACTTCTTCTTCTTATGGCCAGAGCTCTGTCTTTCCTAGATTCGACTGGAGCTTCATAGTTCAGCTCAGAAAGCAGGAAAATGTGAGTGTTTGATCACACTGATTTTAGTACATTGTGTTTATACCTACTGGTGTATGCATGTGTATTGCAATCTGTTGTAAGATTGATCTAGAACTTTACAGTCCTTAATCATTTTCCTTTGCTGTAGAGATCTTCTGTGGCATGGGGAATGGCTGTTTCACAGTGGGAAACGATGCAAGGCTGGATGCTAATTTTGCAGCAGTTATCATGGCACTAAAGTTTGGATAATCCAAGAAAATTTGGCCATTCTGTGGCTGTGTCTCTTGCAGACAGTTGTCCTACTAAGGAAAATAGCATAGAGAATGTTTCCAGTTAGTTTGTTACATTTTCCCCAAAAACTCATCTATTAATTTCTTTATTTGCTAGCCTGTTAAGACTTCTCAGTGCTGAAGAGGACCCTCCCCATCACCTCTCATTCTCCTCCCCCACTTTTGCCAGTTGTTCCTCACCTCCCTAACTCCTTTTTTTCCTCGTCCTCAGCTTCCTGTCCCTAATTCCATCTCTCTGCAAGTAGTTGCCCAGGAAGGATATGGCACATTTTGAGGCTTCTGTTAAGCTTCCCAGTGGCTGCCCAGTTGCTTGGCAGGATGCAGGGCATCAGGGACTACTGGACTCTTCTACTTAGCCCTGATTTTCACAGTTTGTTCCAATTCATCCGTGAGATTTCTACCCTCCCTCCCAACTCAGTGGAAACCAGGCAAGCAACTCAAATGCTGTTAAGAGGAACCTTTCAGACAGGCACAGTGCAACCATGCAAACACACACACACTTAGAAAATCAGGACCAGAAACATGCTGTTCCATCTAAAGAGTAAGAACATAATAGGATATTCTCACCCCAGCAGAGTGTTTTAGTGTGATCTGTGAGAGCAAAACTGGAAACTCTGCCTCTATCTCCGCCCTGCCCAGTAGCTCTCCTAGAAGCAGATAATTTGATATCTTTCTTACAACTTCAGCTCCCCTAAATGACCTTTAAAATTTATTTGCTTCATTTACTTGGGTTTTAAGAGATTGTGCTTAAGTAATGCTTCATCGCTTTTAATGTTTTGTTGTATTTTAATTTAGTGTGTAATGACTGTCTATATTAAATAATAGTAGCAACATCTGAAATTATTAACCAACAAAAGATGACAGATAATGCATGTTAAGTTCTCTCTGTATTTTCAATCGTTTATCTCCCAGGTAACATAAGAAAAATGTTAAATCACACTGGAACACATTCCTCAGCTGATGTAAATCGGCAAATGTACAGCAGCTGAATTTCTGGCCCATTATGTTTTTCTATGAAAGATGTCTTTGCCTTCTGAGTATTAATTATCCATGATTCTTTTACTTTTCTTGTTTTCTGCCTTTGCAGGTGCTGCTAATTCTCTCAATTCCTTCCAGAAATGGGAAAATTTATCTATATTAGGAAATGTGTTCTTCCTTTCTTCAGTAAGCCGCATTTTCATTTTTGGCATCCATATTTAAATCCTAATGCACATAGAGATATGAATGATGTGGGTTTTACTGCTGACAGTTTTAAATCCTACCATGCATCAGCTGCATAGACAGCTTAACCCCTTCTTGTTTTAGCAGAAGACAAATTTTTTTTTTTTTGCAAAAATGACCATGGTATACACTTTGTCACGCACTGCACAGATGTCTCTGTCAACAAGCTGTCCTCATCTTCAAGTCCTACCTCCCTAAATCAATTAGACCATAAATTATGCACCAAGGCTGGTTGCTGGAGGGGGGTGAGGAGAAGGCTCAGTGTCCCTTACCCCACAGCCTGCTGGCACTGGCAACTCCATCAAAAGCTCCCTCCTAAAGGGATGCAGTTGAAGAGGTTCCTTTCCCCTTCCCTGATTCCCCCTTCAGAAAAGCTCGGGATGAAGCCCACAATATCTGAGCTCTGGAATAACTTTCCCTGTCCCACTGCTGTACGTGGGGGGCATTTTGAGCACAAGTGGGTTGTGTGCCAGGGCAGGGAGTATCCCGTGCTGCTCCAGAGGAATTAATCACTGTGACCTGCATCCAGCAGGCATGATTGGAGCCACAGCCATAAGCCTGTGTGTGCAATTTGCCACCCCTTAGTGTTTCCCTCAAGAGCTGCAGGGAGCACAGCCTGGATAGAACAGGGGAGAGGGTTAATCCTTCTGTCTCTACAAGAGTTTAATTGGAAGGGAATTGTCTTTGACTTAATTTCCTCTCTTGTCTCTGCTCAAGCCTAGTGGATCAAAAGAAATGCAAATTGAAAGATAATATTTTGGATGTGCCTGATTTTAAAGTTGAACATGAATAATCTTTCATGCCTCTGACTTAATGTCTGTATCATTTTTGTCGCTAAAGTCTTGAAACAATGAGTATTTCCTTGTGTGACAAAAAGAATTTACTTTTCATCAAGAGGGGAAGCCTAAATGATGCTCTCACAGTATTAAAATATAGCTACTAATTACCTCATGTTATCAAACCTGACATTATCCTTTACATGAAAATACCATATGTTTTATTTTATAATGAGGGGGCAAAGACCCGGTTACTAAAAAGCATCAAGCTACTGCAGGTCAGGTGCCTCTACATAGCAGGGTTTATTCACAAAGAAATTCAATTGCCTGATTATTAGATTATTGGTTAATGCAATTTAATATAAAACCCTTCTTTTCCTTTTTTATTTCCTTTTCCTTTCTTTCATTGTTATTTTGAATTATAGCACTGGGAAAGTATTTTTCAAGTGGGTAACTTAAGTTAGGTTTCCAACATCTCTTTATTTGTGAAGAAATGAATTCAAAGGTTCTGTTTTCTTTTTAGTACTTGTGAAAATGAAGGATAGTTGTGCCCGCACTACAAGAAGGGTGATTTAGGTAAATGTCTCTGAGGCAGCTTGAGTCAATTTAGCTTAGACTTGCCCTGAAATTCTCTATTGCTTTGCTGCAAATCTTCCTGAGAGAAAAGATTTGCTCTTGCTGAGCTGTATTGGAGCAGAAGGTAGTTTTGTTGGTGTCCTACATTATGGCTGACAAAAAGGGTAGAGAAAAATGCTACACTGAACCACATCAATGCGGAGGAGAAAAGATTTACTTACTTTTTCTCCACATGTTCAGTCTAGGGGTGATGGATGTCAGTTGTCATCTCTAAAATTCACGTCAGACTTACCCAAGAAATCTAGAAGGATTTTTTTAGTGATGCTTTTCCAAGAATTCCTCATTTGCAAAAGGCGTACAAGAGATTCTTCCAAAACTACTTGACTGCAGATTAGTAGAGCCCTGCATTTTGGCTGACTCATTGGTAGAATACATGTCCAGGCCTATGTTCAGCTCTAGCTTGGGAAGACCTAAATATATAGATGGAAAAAAAACCAAACTAAAATGCCTCATTCTCTGCCATTCAGACCATACTGTCCTGAGAATGTGCTCCAGGTCTGCACCATGCAACATATGGGAAGGCAAAGTCCTGAGACAAAACAGAGGCAGAAGGTCCAAGGGTAAATGCTATTTTTCCACTACCATGGCACTTATGTGTAGATTGGGAGAAATAACTTGTGCCTGCTCTTTGAACAGAGCCATTCCTTTGCTCATGCAGAGACATCTCTCAAGCCAGCTGTGCTGCCTCTGAGTTCCTTGTTATCAACTCTTAGAAGCGTGGGGGAAAGCAACAAATTCATGACAATGATAAATGCTGCTTCTTTACACACTTACACGGTGCCAGCCCAGTTTGTGGTCCAAAAGCCCCACTGTGGTCTGGCTCTGAGTAAACAGAGTTATTAGGAATCACGGGAGGCCGAGAGGTTGGAGGTTTGAGCTGACCAGTTGTTACAGAAAAACAACAGATTCCTCCTCTTCTTTTTTTTCCTTTTCTTTTCCCTTTTTTTATTTTTTTTTTCCTGGGCTCCTTTTATTGCTGAATCTTTCACACTCCAGAGAAGAGCACTGCTGTTGTCTGGTGGCTAAAAGCAAAATCACATAAAGGGGGAAGAGAAAGGAGAGTAAAACAAAGCTGTCTCTCGCTCCCAGCTCGTTAACAAATGCAGCAAGCAATCCCATAGGCACACCAGGTAGTGCCCCTGGGCTGGCACGCTGCCCATCTGTGCCATCTGCTGAGCATCAAACCTTCCTCTGCTCCCCATCACGTAGAACCTGCTGCAGCCGGGCGCTGCTTTCCTGCTGAAATCGCTGCGGCACACAGCCAGCCCAGGTTAGCAGTTCCATAGCTTTTACTACAGAAAAGGGGAAGGGGGGGGAGGAGGGTGCATTACATCTTTGTGTTTTCGCAGTTTTAATCCCTGTTATGGCATTTGTGAGTGTAATAGGACGTTTCTATAGCTATTTAGAACAGGTCAGGGCAAGTGTCCTGCTTCCCATATGCCATCTCACTGAAATGGCTCTTTTTGTCTGCCGAGTACAACTTCAGGTGGAGGCTAGTGAAACAGCCACACTGGAGTCGTTGATGTGATTAGTGGGTTGAAGGAGAGCAATAAATAAAAATATGCAGTATATATTATGAGATGCAGGACTGAAAATGACAGGTTGTCATATAAAAGTGGGAACAAAATAGGAAATAGAGACCCAAAAAGAAAGGCAGGAATAAAAAGCTCGGTATTTTATTCCATGTCAGATGGTTTCTCTTCTATCTAAACTGGCATGTTTCCTAAAACAATATTGTTTAAGGAAACAGCTGGTCCATCACAATGTTTTCCTGCTGCTGTGTATCATCTGCCCAGCGTTTTGCTCTGATCAGAAAGGTAAAGAGTACGAGAAGAAGAGAGAGAGGGTTGAAGGAAGAAAAATTCCATGCCCCTAAACAACAATGCAGCAACTCCAAGCAAAGTCATAGAAGTATAAGAGAAATTCGCTGATAAATTAAACATTGATATTTTCAGCAGGAGAAAATACATCCCAACTGTCATAATTTCTTTCAGGTTTTACAAGGCCACATCATAAGTACTTCAAATGAGTAAGAATGTTAAGACTAGTGTCTGAGATTGCAGTAAAGCCATCCGACTTCCACAGCACAAGAGATTTCCAAGAAATTTTGTAAAATTCCTAAATCTAGAAGTCTTCTATGTGAATGGAAACATGTTGTTCTAGTCTTAAAAACTGAAAATATAAGATGGTACAAAATGTTTTGAAATGTCATGTGACTGTCACCTTGGATCAGATGCTGTTAAAAAAGCCTGCTAGGGTTGGAAAATTAGGTTTTAGTCTAACTTCTGCTAGTCTATGTTAAAGAAGAGTTTGATTTAGGAGCTCTTCTGTCTAAAACAATCCCAACTGAATCATTTGGGGCAGTGCCCTCTTTTTTCACGGAAGATTTAATTTTCAGTCTCATAAGCCTGGGTTCTTCCAAGTCTCACCTCTGGCATTTTACCTTTTGGGGTTTTTTCTCTGCTTGCAAAGTTGGGAATCTTGGAGACACATCAAAATTAAAAGCAGGATGGACCAAAGAGGTGTTTTGTCAGAAATAGTGCAAGTTTTACATGATGGTACTTTTAGACTGCTTTTCTTCCAACCTGAATGGGTTCACTATACTTCAGAGGACTTGCAAGAATAGCACATACGTTGATTTATGATGTTTGGTTTGAAGTGTTAGGCAGACACCCTAATGAAAAGCAGGATATTTAGAGAGGATGAATGCTGGGTGACACCTAGTGAGTAATTAATGTTTAATTTGTTTATTTTGTCATCTGTCTTTCCTGCAAAATTTCTCATGATCTCAAGTGCTGGTCCAGTAGTTTAGCTGATTTTCTTCCACTGCAGCTCTGATGGACCCCAACCAAAATATTCAAGGCAGGCTTGCCAAATTTGCCAGTGCTGATCTGGAAGTCAAACACCCAGGTGTTTTGAAGAGCAAAAATGCTGGAAACAGTATCTCACTGAGAGCTGTGAGTTCTTTTCAAAAACTAGCATGCGTATTTCCACCTCTCCTCAAAAGCCCTGAGATCCTTTGAAGACTACACTTCTAAATGTGCATGTTGAGCATTTAAACATTAGACTTTAGGTTCTTTTTGGAAACACAAGTCTGTAGCTCTTTTGGGTAGAGTTAAGGTAACTACTGCATCTCCAGAACTCAACCAGCATGGTGCAGATAGGTAGGAAAAAAAGCCATCAATGCCTCACATTGACATTTAATAGTATTTGACTAAAGCACACGTTTGCTGGAAGGATGTCCTCCAAATACCATGCAGATGTAATTTTAAAAATGTTGATATGAATTGGTTTGATCTTTTTTCTTTTTCTAAAATACAAGTCAATCCTTTTACATTTAAAAAACATCATTTTGGTTTCAGGAGATTTGTTTGAGGCTGTAACCAAAAATGAAGAACAGCTGTACCACGTAGGCACAGGAAAGAAACTCTTGTCTTTTCCCCCAAAAGACATAGAAAACCCATAGTTTCTGGTCTTCTTACAGCTGATTTACTACAGTTTTATGTCAGAGACTTACATTGCTTTAGTTTACCAAAACTGCTCCTTATGTACCTTGGTATCAGCTAAAGTCAGGTTCACTGTTTTTGCCAGAGCAGGATGACAGGGTGAGAAGCCTCCCCTGCCGCTTGGGCTGGATGCCCAGCAGCCCCAGAAAAGGGTGCTCAGGGCACTTCCTGCAGCTGAAGAAAGACCCTACACCAACCCCAAGACTTGCCTGTGGGTCACCGCACTGTTTTTGGAGGAGATTTTTAAGGGGTTGTGGGATTTCTAACCCAAAGGGTTACATCAAGGTGAAATCGGGTATTGCAGGTCCTATGGAGAGGCACAGCATTTGGTCTGGGCTACCTGGAACTAGTTCATGTTTTTCTTTTCCAAGGAAAATTTCTTTTCACCTTGACTTAAAGCATTCTGTTCAATGTTCACCAAGTGGTTTGGGTTGCTCATTTGGGGGTCGCTACTTTAGGTTTTGTTCTTTTCCAGTGCCAGCTCCAGACATTTCTTTTTGAACCCACTGGCATGCAGTGCTCCAGTGTGTCTAATGTTTGCCTGTCTCTTTTCTAGGCAAAACTACTCATCAGACAACCAGAATTTGCGGTTTCCGTCTGCTCCAAGCTGAGCCTTGGGCTGGAGAAGTAGCTGCAGGCTGCCTCTCTCCAAAGGAGCACAGGATTTAGGGTCTATCTGCACCACAGTGCCAAGAGTTCATTTATCTCTTTCTGGTAAGTTTGTGCAATGTGGACACACCTGTAGCTTTTATGTAGCCCTCCTTTAAGTGAGCATCTAAGGTTCTTCTCCAGATGCTCCCTTGAGACTACATGCTGGGTGAGTACGTCCCATAACATTCCTGATCTGTGCTGGAAATGTTCATATAGTAAAATTTATGCAGGGTTTCTACTAGTTGTGCTGGACTAGGTAGAGAGTAGATAGTGGTGTGGAGAGTGTGCAGCCTGAGCAGAGTTGTGTGGGGGCACTTGGGCTGACATGTTCTAGCTTAAGAGCTGTGCATGGAATTAAATGCAGCAGAGAGAGCTGCAGGGCTCCTTTTCCTGAATGTCAGAAGTCCCTCTCGACAGACACAGGGAAGATGGAATTGCTGTATGGCCCCCTGTACTGATACAACACCGTTTCCAACATTTAAACAACAGCTTAATTTTTCTGGGGAGAAAATATCTCTAAAATTTCTGGGGAGAAAGCAAAGTAAACCTTCAGAAAACTGCAGATGGAAAGCTTGCATTTATGTAAAATGGAAACATGCTGCGAATCATTGGAGAAAACCTATATTTTCTTGCCAATTATAACAATATTAGGTAGCAGTGAAGGTTTCCAAGGCAACCTGGCCACGGAGGCATTCATGTGGAGTGTGTGTGACTACCTGCTTTGTCAAGCCAATGGATGCATGTCAGAAGGTGGTGGGGGAGGGTAGTACAGATCATTTCATCAATCTACACTACAAACAGTATTTAAAAGCAGAGGGGTTTGGGCTTTTATTATTTTTTTTTTTTCAGTGTATGTCTGATCGTGCCGAGCATTCCGCTGCTTTTGTTTCTAGAACAGGCAAGACGTAGGAATAGGCAAATGTGTGGGAATCAGGCTGAAGACACCTGGCTGGTGAGGTGTCCACAGTTAGAGTAGACCTAAGCATGAAGTCTGCCCGTACATTCTCTGTGGGTATAAACAAATGCACAGCATCTTCCCCAAGTAAGCTTGCTTCTTCCTTTTGCCTGAACTGACACCAGCCTGTATTTCCCAAGGTGCTTAACCAAAGGAGTTCTTTCAACACCTCAGGTTTCCTGCCTTTAATTGGAGTATTTGGTATCATCTTGCCTTTGCCTATCCCTCATTCCTCTTCGACACATCTTTATTTGGTGTATTGGAGCTTCCTTGGCCTCTCCAGCTATCCTGTGAAGCACAGAAAGCACAACACACAGTGTGGTCCTCCCATATGTTTTCTTCAGGCCATCACTCTTGTTTCATCTGAAGAGTCATTGCAGTTAAATGTTGTGTGAGGACCCCGCTGTCAGTCTCCAGGGAATTCACTGCCTTGTCTTTGACCTTTTAAAAACTTCCAAGAATCGCAGATTAGGTTTGTTTAGGGAAAAAAAACATCGGGGCTGCACAATACCTGATACAGCTGTCAGGAAAATAAAAAAAAAACAGCCCTGTAGCCACCCAAGGGAACTGAGAAAGGAATGTGGGTCACGTTCATCAGTCTTGTCTGCTTTCCTGACTGCCAGGGCAGCTGTGACACAGACATGATGTAGAGCAGTCCATCCCTCACTTTAGTTGGTCGGGTAAGCTGAGCCTGAAGGTCTGAGCTGACACGGGAGCAGGGCAGATCGCTGGGGGATGCAGCTGTAGCCTGAGTTTTGGCCCAGAGTTTCCACTGTTCTTCAACAACCATCCTCATTCCAAATTAGTTTTGCTTCAGGAAAAGACAGAGAGGATTCCCAATTATCTTTCTATAAGCCAAAACTGTTGCAGTACTGAGTTCACCATAAATTTGCAGCTTCCCCTGGGAATAAGCAGTCACAGGAGGTGTTCAATGAGTGATTATTCAGGTATTGAAAAATGCCTGTGTGACCGCTGTTGGCTCTGGTGTGAGGGCTCCGACCACACTGAAACTCTGGCAGTGTGCACTGCCCCATTCCTTAGTCAGCGCTGCTTTCAGAGTAGCCACGGCAGTTGCTGTGTGCAGGGAATGTCAATCACACCCTGAGCATCTGGAAGTAAGCTTGAGCGAAAAATTAAGATGCTGGGAATTTCTGTTTAAATTATTTCACCTAACTGTTTCTTTTTACCATGGATTGCAAAATGTCCTCTGTGCATGCAGATGTGCATGCTCATGTCTAGCTCAGCTCAAGGGCTCACACTTCTGTGCAATGAGAACCCACTTGGATAACCAAGCCAGGGAAATGTACACATCTACTTTCACAGAGATTCTCCTCTGCACTAGCTGTCCTGAAATTTTAGTCATAACCCTGTTTTTCCCTTGCTCATGGGCAAGGAAAGAAAAAACTTGGAAAGAGCCAGCCCAGACTGTGTCCTTTCAGTACCTAAAAGGGGCCTGCAAGAAAGCTGGAGAGGAACCTTCTATGAGGGCCTGTAGTGATAAGACAAGGGGAAAGGGCTTTAACCTGACAGAGTGTAGGTTTAGATTGGCTATTAGGAAGAAATTCGTCACTGTGAGGGTGGCAAGGCACTGGAACTGGTGTCTCAGAGAAGCTGTGGATGCCCCATCCCTGGACATTGGTGGCAGTAGCTCTTAAGCATCGAATATGTTACTGAATACTTGGGCCCAAGAGATTCAGGCACTCCTGACACTTAAGTCTTGTGTTTAAGGCTGTCAACCATCTTAGGGCTCCACACTATTTGGCATTTGGGGTTCTAAGGAAAGGTGTATCAAGGTCTTGCCTCTGGAGGCAAAATCAAACACAAGATTGAATTGGCTTTCCTTTTTACAATATGGGACACTTGACAGAGCTATAGAAATCCCATTTGAAAAACGATAGCTGTTGATTTTCTGCTTGCTGAGAATTATTAGTATTTTTTTCTATCCTGCAAAACCAGCCATTAAATCAGCAAAATGCTTTGGCATTAGAACCATTTGGAATGTAAAAAATACTGCTGCTTCTTGTTGAGCTGCAAATGTTCAGCTGCAAAGTTAAGGGAAAATCTGAAAGTACGAATAATGATCTTAATTTGAAAGACATTTTACAAGTAAACATGCTGCTGTTGTAGCTACAAATCAGATAATTGCTGAACATTTTAAAACCCAGGAGTATAAAATTAAAAACAATAAAATCAAATTTAAGTCCAAACAAATAACAAGGGAATTCTAAGTAGAAGGTTCAAACTATTGATTTTTTATTTTTTTTTAAGGACCATTTCTTTATCTCTAAAACCTCAAATATCACATAGTGGTCTCTAATCATCTATGTTATAATATTTAAATGAGCATATACTTTAACATAAAGTGGTTTACAGTCAGTTTTTCTATTACTGTATAAGAAATGTATCCACGAAATGTAAGGTCAACTACTTCAATGAAATAACTTTTAAAAATAATACAGCTTTACAGCCATACATAAAAGTATGTATTTTATTATGTCAAAGAATATGAAAGAATATAGCTCAGTGTTAAACTCCAAGTCTTTCAAGAAGGATACATTAGGTTTAAACTGGGATATATGATCATTGAAATACATTATTTCTGCTTTGGGCTTTACATTTCCAAGCAAAAGGTTTTTCTTATCCCTACTTTCCATCTCTTTTGCCCCCTCACAACAGTTTATCTGTCAAAGCACTAATATGTCTTGCCATCATGTATTTTAGTAATAACTAATCAGAAGCTGGGGGCTGTTCTGGCCCCCTGCATTGTGTCCAACTCTGTGGCCCAGCTCTGCCATGCCAGGACAGCCCTCCTGTTCTGACCCATGCTTTGGAAATGTGCTGGCAGCTGGGTTGGGGAGCAAAGCTGAGGTGTAGAGAAGATCTGGAAGCATCCCCAGCTGAGATGGGACTTTGATAGGAACATGCAAAGAGACTGCTTATGTTGATACACGTGGAACACTCATCAGAACTTCCTAAAAAAGGTAGAAGGAAAGGGAGAAGAGACCAGGCAATATACTTTGTATGTGTATTTTGTCCTCCTGTCTGCCCGTGACGAAGTATGGCTTGGTCTAAGCTGATCCTCAGAGAAGCTTCAAATCCCTGGCTAGGTTTTGCAGCTTCTGACAAGTCTATAGCAGCCCAGATATCTCTGCTGAGCTGCCAGCTAGTTCCTTAACATGTGCCTGCCAACACATCCCACTTGACTGG
Source organism: Ptilonorhynchus violaceus (assembly GCA_013397565.1). Lineage (NCBI taxonomy): Eukaryota > Metazoa > Chordata > Aves > Passeriformes > Ptilonorhynchidae > Ptilonorhynchus > Ptilonorhynchus violaceus. Next base: position 3,592,898 of record VZRJ01013354.1, on the reverse strand, counting down.
GGGATCCCATGAAAACAGGTTCCCAAAGCATCCGCTGTTCCACAGTTAACTAATATCTCTAGGCCATACCTGACCTAAATTTTATGCAACTAATTAAAAGGGTAAGTTTATTTCTGAGGAGCAGCTGTTCACAGAGTTGGGAGGAAGAAGTGAGGTAAAAAGCATTCCCATTCCCTACACATCCTTCCTCTGAAGCAATCAATAAGTTTAATTAGAGTGGTTAGGAATGAACTATGCAAGCAGCAAAGTTAGTATCAGATAAATTAGGGAAATATTGGGACAGGAGATATATTTGCAACATTTTTAACAGAAATCTGACGTACGTAATTGCCAGTGCTGCATGTTATGAAGGGGAGGAGTGCGTGCATCAGGACCTCGCAGCAGTGGAAGGAAAGTCTATTATAATCCATCCATTTCACACACTGTAACTGCAGTCTCGATAAGTAATTGGAGGGGAGTGCGGTACAACACCCACGCCACCCTGCTTTCCATTGAAAATGCTGATTCTCTTGCTGACTGCCCCCTGAAGTGGGTGGGTGACATCCAGGTTTGATATAATGCAGAGTGGTATAATCCTCCTGTGTGCGAGTCGTTACACTTTGCACGTACACCTCGCTTCCTTCCAGTACAGAAAGAAAGCAGTTCAAAGCAAGCCACATCTCTTCCATTCCCTCTTGCAGCTCTCGTGGACCGTACTTCTTAAAAATGCTGAAATACATATCCTTAAGGAAATCCTCCCTCAAATGATGGACCGGGTTTTGAGGTGTGGAGGTTCCACAGTAGGGATCCTTTATAACAGCAAGCGTTTCCTTCCTAGAGGAAGAATTTTAAGAAAACACTTTAAGTTGGGTTTTGTTTGTGGTGGGGCTGTTCATACTTTTGAAATTAAGCATATTTTTAAGAGATTTTGTTCAATGTGGGTCAAAGTGATAAGTGACAGAGCTGAGAGAAGCATTCATAGCAAACATCTTTCTGAAAAATTCTATAGATCTGTTGATACCAAAATGTTTTGTGGGCATATCCTTTTAGTTCTTTTGGTGCGGTAAAAATATCTGAAATTTTGTCTGAGGCACTGAATTGAAAAATTTTGTTAGCTGCAACATGTGAACTTCCAGTTTAAAATTGCTCCTCATGTCAATATTTTTTGTATTCCATTCAGACAATTCAAAGCAAAATATCTTGCATTTTAGTGGGTTTTTTTCTGAAAAGAAAGGGTTCATTTAATGTGGAGGAGAGAATAGATTGGATCATTTTGTCTAAAGGAGAGAACATGATGTAGGACATCTTTCCAAATAAATAAAAGGCTGCTGCAGTAAGGAAGGCAATAAATCTGCTCTCCATGTTCAGGGTGGACACAAGAAGAAGTAATGGGACTCTAGTTGCAGAGAAAAAAAACCCAAAACATCAAGCTAAGCAATAGGAAAATATTCTGCTGGTAAGGCTATAGCTCTTGGAGAATTCTGCCTGACTGGAGATCTCCACCAAGCTATCCTAAACCTGGTTTCAAGGCAAAGCACCCTCAGGATAACAGAAAGGACTTGTTCTGCCTGAGGGCTGGACAATCTCTGAAGTGCCTCCAAGGCTTGGGATTTTCTGATGCTGAGGGCTGTTTTCTTGAAGATAAAGCACGACTAACATGGAAAGAGTCTGGTAAGAGGTTGTAGGTGCAGCAGGCAGACTCTCAAAGAGAGTTTCCCTTGGACAGTAGTGGCTTTGGCAGGCTGGTGTGGCTGTCCCCAAGCTTTGCACGTGCCTTGCCTGAATGTGGTCTGCATGAGCATAGGCACAGATGGGCCTGGCAGAGGCAAAATATTTCTTTTAATCCTTCTAAGAAATGACAAATTAAGATATGATTATAGAACTGTTAAAAAGGAATTACCACAGAGGAATTTCCAGATGGTCATGCAGAATAACTATTGAAGACTGAACAGCAAAGTTATTTGTGGAAATACAGTTCTTTCTTCTGTTTGCTTCAGATTGGAGAGTCCCATTCTACCTCCCAGTCTGTGTAATAATTTCTTATTCAGTCCAGTTACAACTACCTTTCTGCCTGATAATTCATTTTCTTGTCCAGTGCTGATAATATTTTTTAAAACTAATTCCTCAAGAATATAAAATGACGGGATCAGTTTCTCCCCTGCTGTGGAAAATAACTTTGGGATTTTTTTGCCTGGTGCTAAGCCTATTTGATAGAGTGTAAGGAATGCTTTGGTACTGTTCTGTGGAGGAGCATGCAATTCTGCATGAGGGGGTATCAGAGCAAATCACTGCTCATAACCTCCCAGGTTAATTGCTGTGCAATGAGTGCCTCGAATCAACACATTATATTTAATCCCAGAACACTCTCTGGCCACCTCTTTACTGTGACTCCATGGGGCTTCCAACTGTTATTTATGTGTGATGGGTGACACCTCTCTCAGAGCCAGCTAAGTGACTTGGATACAACAGCTTAACTACTTTGCAGGAGCTCGTCCCTGTAGATGATTCTGGTGTAATGTACATTGCAAATGCTTCTACATATTCCAACTAATGCATAGATAATTCCCTACTCCCTTTTCTCATCAAAGCTTGTAAATCCTTATTTGTTCTTTGTACAGCAGCTAGATTTTTTATAGGTCTTTTAAGTGCTGAGCACCGCACATGAGTCTCAGAGGTCACCATGAGATCCTGATGGAATTTCTCATCAAACTGGAGGTTTCCATATTTGATAGAGCGGCCAAATGCTGTGTTTATCCTCCTCTGGGAGGTGGTCCCAGGGATGGAGAAAGATTTCAGCCAAATCAGTGGAAAGATTCTTGTTGTCTCTGCTTTAGCTCAGGCTCAGAGAAACTGTCCGGAAATCAAAAACCTTGCAGAGCATGGAACTTGTTTTTGCTGCTGAGGATTGGGCTAAATTGCAGTTTTGCTAAGGAAAATTTTTCAAGGTGTTTTACAGGAACTGGATACACATTCCTATTGAATTTTGTGGCAAATTAGATTTTACCACTTCTGAAGAAATGTACCTTTATCATCAAACTGGATCAGTGCTGTTCTGGTCCTAAAAGGCATACTGCTAACACAGCATCAGGTTTCCCTAGGTTAAAATAACACAGAGTAACAAAATAATATACTAAAAAGTAGGGCTGAGCAGGCTCTTGTTCCCGAGGTCACTGATGTAACTTGCTCAATACTTCTTCTCTAGCCACATTGCTTGTGTTCAGTCTCCTTTTTCATTAGGTCTTGCACTTCCAAATCCCAGCATTGTTCACAACCAACTATTTAAATATTCTTCCCATGGAAGACTGCAAGGGAAGGCATCTTCTGTTTCTCTTTTAATCTCTTTCCTGAGAAATTGTGCCTCTGCAATGCTCTGTCTTTCATTTATTACTGTATCACTCACTGCTTCATTTTATGTTGTCTCACACCTCCATGCCTGCACTGTTCCATCCATAGTAATCAAGGGTGTGACTGAATTTACATCACCTTGTAAAGTGGGGAGTGGGGTAAGAAAGGGAGACAATGCTGCACACACCCTGTTCATCTCAGTAAAATGGTCTGTGTACAGAACGTGCAGTTACTTCAGCTGTAGCAAAGACTGAAGAAAATGTAGTTTTCTTACATCACAGACAGCTAGAAGCTATTACAAAAACTTCCACTATTGGCATCAAAATAAATCTTTGCTTCCAGATAGAGCAATATAAGTTTTCTTTGCAGGTTCACAGAGTAGCTCCCAATTTACATCTTATATACAGAATCTGTGGAAGGAATGTGTATTAACTTTTTCATCAAAGTGTTGATCTTTGCTTTGTGGTCTATGAGGCTTTCCATTGCTTCTTTATTGCTTTCAAGGCTGGTGGTGTGCTCGCAGTGAGGACTGCTAAAAGTTATTTTTCCTTAATCCTTCTCTATCACATGCTTGGACCTATAGTCTAAGCCTAGTTTATAGACTTTAGAGTTAACCCTAAGCATTCATGAAAGAAACTGCAAATATAACAGTGGTCTCTGTAGTTTCTTTGTTTATAATTTAAAATTTTAATTTTCTTTTTATTTAATGGGGATTTAAAACAAAATATCATTTGAACTCATAAAACCTACCTCTGTGAAAGAAGGCATGTGGCTCAAAATACAATGTAGACATAGGAGTAAATAGCTCCGGCAATGAAATGCTCTCAGCTACCCTTCTCATGTGGAATGACTAACCTGCTAAAATTATACTTATCAGCTCACACAAATGAACAGATAGGGTTCAATAAAATGCAGGATTTTTCTGAGAAATTGCTACCATTTCCATGGAAATGATTAGGATTTTGCTGCTTGGGCTATTTCTGTGTATCCATTGTGTCACTGGACACACAGTGACTCTTTTCAAGTTGTACTTGTGTGAAAGGTTTTACTGGCTGGAAATGATTTCCTGTTTGAGTAAAGTTTCTGTAGAGAACATTTGCTGATCCTGATCACATCTTGGTATAATACAGCTCTTTTATTAAATTTAGATCTTAGACTTGCTTATGTGTTAGGCCAGGTTGAGGATTATCGCATAAAGGATAGGTTTGCATTCTAATCGGATGAGAAAAAGGAAAATATTGGGGGGTGACATTCACTGGTAAATTAGGAATATCCTTCATTTGCGGTGAAAGCTAACATTGCCTTTATGTATAGAAGTATATGCTATATTATAAATGGTTTTATTCTTGTACCCTGAGTATTTTTCCATACCTTCTACTGCTGATATACCATAGGACTTTAGTGTCCACGTTCTGGTTTAGAACAGTTTTATGACTGTTCTGACCCTCCTGCAACAAGACTGAATACACATTATTGTGTGTATCTCTTGGGAGGGAAAAGATCACGCTCAGGTACCTGGGCTACTTGTTACATAATGTCTCTAAAATCAGCTTTACAGAGGCAGGAATGACCATGGATTAGCACTAAATGAAACAAGGAAGAGGGAAAAGACAACAGTGTTTTTCATGTATGGAAGTGTCCTCAGGGGAATGACCCACAGAGAAACCGTGCAGTGAAAGGAGTATTTGATAATGGCTAACAGTCAGTGAGCAGTCAAATCCAATGAATATATGCCTTAGGAATCAGCTGTGCTACATGAAACAGGGGTGCAGCAAATTACCGATGCATTCCTCAATATAATAAACGCTTTTTAAGAGAATAGGCAGAAGATGATGCTGCACAAGGACCTATCTTCCATTGCTTTAGTTTTATAGTGAGACCACAGCAGCTACCTTTCGTCACGAGCAGAAAAAGTGCTTTCTTTGAACGTAAGTGCTAATAGTTGCATAATATGAAACTTACTGATGCATATGATGGTAGCAGCAGGCCGTCTGAGCACAATGTATGCTTCAAAATTAATCTCTGCACAGATCAGCAAGCACATGCAGATTCTCCCATGTTGACAAGAGCAATGCACTTCTTTAGGAGCAGCCAAACTTTCAAACCCTGGCAGCTGGAGTTTGCAAGCTTGTTGTTCCGTTATTAACTCTGTAGGCCTTAGGGAAGGGGTAATGGATGAGATGATCCCATGAGGTCCCTCCCAGACCTACTTTGTTTGGTTTCATGGTTCCTAACCAAGCAAGCAATAAGCAAAAATGTTCTCGGAAATGAGGAGAGGGAAAGGGATGTGTGTTAGTTATGCAAGACTCTCTGTTCAGTTCAAAGCTTTGTAGTCCATTCCAGAGTTCAGCAAAGAACAGATGCAAGGAGCCACAGCCACAAGGATGGTGTTTGGAGGGACCTCTGTGACCCCTGGTGTTGCTGAACGTATTTTGAGAAAAACCATGAGACTGTGAAGAATGGGTTTTGAGGGAGTGAGTTTAGGCTGTTAGGGAAAACATCTCCCAAGAGACCTGAAATGAGCAGACCTTGGCAACATGGCTCATCAAAATCTCATTTATTTTCAGCAAGAGGTGGCATTTTACAGTGATACCAAAATCATTCAACCCATACTGTAAATACTGGGGGTTTGAATCACAATGGCAGGAACGTACTGGGTGTCTCTGTTGCTGACTTGTGTGCTGTGATCCTTTAGGAAACAAAAGTCTGGGGGGAGAGGTTGAGCTCTCACTCACAGCAAGGCAGGCACCACATCCAGCCACTTTTGCTCAGGGTTTTGTCTACTGGGGACTTGAAAGCCCCTGAGGTCTGAGATCCTGCAGCCCCTCTGAGGCCTCGATCCTGTGCTTGGCTGTCCTCCCAGTGAGCAGAATTCAATCCATTATCTGTTCTCAGGACTGGCGTTGCCCAAGATTAGCTGTGCCTGGCTACAGACTGTAGCTGGATCTCAGCTCTTTGCAGACCCCTTGGTTCTCCAGTTGTCATCTTCACCCATCCCTTGCAGCTTGTCTTGAAGAGACTTTTCTTGCATATTTGATGGTTTCAAGTAATAACTCCACTTTGTTGGGTTTTTTTTAAGGAAAAGGAAGGGCACCTTTCTTTAGAATAAAATCTTTCTTAGTCTTTTTGCAATCCTTTGACTACAGCAATGCATTTGTGTGTTTCTTCCTTTGCCTTCTTCCAACAAATCAAGCAAACCCTCAGTTCACATTTTAAATGGAACTCAGATGATTTGTAGGCATGTTGTTATGCACTGTAGAATATTTGTACATTTATGAGCTCAGGTCAGAATTTTCCTTGTGTCTAGAAGAATGAGCTATCTTTCCCCATGAGCTCAGGGGCCTTCAGGCTTACATGAAAAAGACCCTGAGTGATTTAGGTACCTACTGAAAGTCATTCAGACAGAGGACCCTACTACACTTTTAAAAATATGACTTTTTTCAATGTGTTAAACATCCCAGCTGCGACAGCTGTAGTGATAAGGTGTTAAGTTGAACTCTGCCTTTTTGTAAAACAGGATAGTTTTTTCTCTGTGTTCTGGCAGACATACAATCCAGAAAAACAAGTCATTAAAAGATTCATTTGTAAGGATAAACAGAATTGACAAATAAAGCTGTTTTGTGAAACTAGGCTGAAAAAGTACTTTTTCCTTGAGAGGTGATGATAGATTTCAAAGCTCTGTCTGTGCTACCTAATGCCTACACCAGAATTCCTCCCTCAATTAGCTGTTTGTAAGGCAGTGCCATCTTCCCCTTGTCACATTATAGACTTTATTCAAATGAAATACCTGAAAGAAAAACCTCCAACCTGTCCAGTACTAGCGAGCAGAATTCTATTATGTAAATCTAGTTCCATATTTTGGGAACAAATGATAGGCAGGACATGAAATGGAAAAATAAATTATACGCACACGAGTAAAAGATCAGTCAGGCAATGTACTGAGGTATCATTAGAGCTGATGAATCACTATTATCATTATAAAAATAACATATAATGCTTCAAATCCTGCATCGTGGTTGACTTCTTTGCTGATGAATATTTATGCCATTTCTTTTGTTTCTCTGTGTGTCTAACAGATGCCAAGCTAAGTTCAATAGACAAATTGCATCTCTGTGAACTGTCACAGCCTTGTCCTTGTTTTTTCTAGCAAACTGAAGTTAAATAGCAAAATGGAATAAATAAACAGAGGTCAGAACCTCCATCTCCCTACAAGATTCAATCAACTGATAAATAATATGTGGAAGAATTCAGTTCAGATCAAAGAAAGAATGGAATTTAAATCTTCTTTATTTGAAATGAAACCTTGCATATCTGCAGTCTGAGCATCGTAAGTTCCCTAGCCAATCTGTGTGTCATGATTTAATTAGTCACTTATCTCTAATAAATTTCTCGATATTCCTTGTGTCTGTGCTCCTTACCTTCTGTGCAGGATGGGAGAATTATTATAAACATATGGGGTTTATTAGCAAATAAGGCTTATAAATGAATAAAATATTACAAGAATGAAAATAAAGATGGCTAAATAATGCTGTTTGTGGACACAAAAGCTGAGGTCAACATCATTTACAACCCTTTTCATTTGGTAATAAATCAGTTCAATTAATTCAGTGTCTTAGCATAATCTTGTTCCCAAACAAACTTTTATCTTAGCACAGTAGTATTTATAGCAAGTGATTTTCTTCCTTTTTTTTTTTTTTTTGTGTGTGTGTGTGTGTGTTCCTCCAGATGTACTGTTCTATTGATTTGCTTTGCAAGCTTTCTGTAGAGGGTAGAATCAATGGAGCCCTGTCACCCAAACAACTCTGAAGTAGAATTCATAGATTTGAGGAAATTACTTAATTGCTGGAATGATGCTTGCAGCTAAGCCTGCCCACCTCCACTTGTGAAACTACTGTGCATTATCCAAGTCCCAGGCATCAAATATACAACAGTGTATAAAAGTAACTGGAAAATAACGTAAATACTTCTAGAATGTCATCACTTTTGTGAGGTATTAACACAGTGTATTACTGGTGCTCACACAGGGATACCATCTCTGGAGTTTGTCACTTATTCTGCCTAGAAGAGCCTTGAGTCTCTTGACATCGTCTGAGATGCACGGGGCTTCCCACTAACTAACTTAAGCTATACAAAAGCAGAGTTTGCCATTTAAAAACCATATCAGGCAGAATTAGGTTAAGGATTTTCTCCTGCCTCAGTGCCGACCATTTCGTTCTGTCTTCGTGTGGAAAGTGTCTCCTTGCAAAGGCAGCACATGGGATGTGGTAGTGATGCAAAGGGTTAAAGAGATACATGCCTTCTGAGAAGCAAATGGCTTGGCATGGCTTCACTAAGTGATACCTGTGCAAAGACCATGTGTCTACTTTGATTAATAGAAATTCACAGAGAAGCTGATTCTCCCTTGTCAGCTTGACTGTTCCAGTGCCCATTTTTTCAATGTAGGCAGTGCCCATCAGTACAAGTCCCACGAGTCATTGTGATGACTTACAGCCCAACCTCTTCTCCAAGGTCTTTGTGGTCCCTCTTTTCCAACTTGTTCAGGACATGAACTTGCTGATATTTAAAAATGATGAGACTGTAACCAAGCAGTGAGCATGTTTTGGGGTTTGTTTGGTTTGTTAGTTGGTTGGTTTGTTTGGGGTCTTTTGTTTTGCCTTGTTTTGTTTTGTCTCACAATGCAACACTCTACATCTTTTGGGCAGCTTTGCCCAGGAAATTTTAATATCTTCACAGAAATCTCCACCTGCCCTACCCAGCTATACGAAAGGTACTGAGCCTTACACTGAACACGTCCTACTTTTTCTGTGCTTGGCCGCTGGCAGGATGTTTTCCAGTGATGCCTTTGCCAAGGGATCCGACAATGTGTAACACCACACCGTTTGCTAGCACTTCCAGCCCCCGAGGAAAACAGTAGGTCTGGAATCAGAGGAGTGTATTTTATGGGGAAATCATTTTACGTACCTGCATGGTACCATCTTTAGCCAGTAGCTCTTCAAGTGGCAATGTAGACTCATTTGATTGACTTGCTTGACCAGTTTCTAATTGGATATAATGAAGCAATGCGAAATGGCCATACACACTCCCTCTAGCACTGCTCAATTATTCCTTACATCTCTGTGATGAGATCAGCAGGACAATTTCATACATGCCGGGCTCTCCGTGCAGCTGACAGTCCCACCCAGCTAATGAGGCTTTACCGCTATTTCAGCGCCATCACATTTTTATTCACTCGCCCTTAGATTTACACTCCATATTACCCTCCGCAAGTACCACATGAGCGTATCAGCTTCTTAATGCAAAACAAATACACGATCTGTTGGTGTGCATTACACCTATATATACCTTTTGCTAAAAATCAGCTGTGCGTTAAATGGATGGTATTTCTATTTAAAACAGCGAACATGGTCTGAACAGATACTCTGTGAGCCAGTTGCCTAGACAACAAAATTCCTCAGATTGGAGGGGTCTGTAACAGAAGGTGTTTAGCTAGCTTTAATTTTGGGGCATGGTTTCTAAAACTCTTAATTGACTCCTTTCAGATGATTTTATCTAGTGATAATGCTATGTTTCAAGCAACAGCTAGGACAGATTCATCTACTGTATCTCTGCTACAAATTATAGCTATAAAGCATATAAAATAGAGGCAGAGGTTAAAAGACAACTTATTTCACAGTGTGGCAATTGTTTAGATGGTTGAGCCTTGCCCCTTGGCTACTACATTTATTGAATATTTGTTTGTTGTCTTCATTCATATAAAGCATCAAAAATTATTTTTGTCAATTTGACTGCACTTGGGCTATCAGACACCAAAATTCTCGACATCGTGTTTATGAAGTTCTGTATTTTCTGTAATGTTTCTGTATGGCTCCCTGCAGCACACAGCTCTCGCCGCATAATTCAGCACCACGGAGAGAGGTTCTCCCTAATCCTGGAAATTGTGTTGGTCCTATCATCGAGGTATTGTAGACACTTTTGTTTTGCCTCACTCTGGTTTTTAGATAAGTGGGACAGGCTTTTTCTGCTCGGTAAAGCATGACTGCAGTCTCCCTTAATAACCCCTGGCCCCCAGGTGGATACAGGAGCAGTGTCACATGTTAACATGGCTTTACAGCAAGACTTCAGGGCTCAGTGCTTCCACATGGGGGGCTGTGGATCTGTGACAGGGCAGCTGTGCTGCTCCCAGGGCTTGAATCAGTGTGTTAGGGGCTCATCAGGCTCTGCTGTGAAGGGCGATGCTGCAGGGCACAACTGTTCCATCAGTGTGAAGGTGTAGACTGTACATCTACCAGAGGAGATGCTGCAACACCATGTTGAGGTGAACCATTTCTAAGGTATTCCAGCATTGGTTTCCCAAGAGTTCAGCACCCATAACTGAAGGGAAAATTCCAAAATGCTTACCTCTCATTACCCAATAGTTAACTTATGAGATAGTCTAAAATAGTCAATGTTAGGTAACTTCTGTTGTTCTTACAGCATAAGAGGCCTCTCCAAAGCCAAGATGGCCATGGCAGCATGGGTACATCCTGCAGGTCTGTGCCAGCTGGCATATTGCTTTCAGAAGAGAATGTGTGTGCAAAGTTATCCCCACTCGGGATCTCTTGGGAACCAGATTTGCTGGCTTTCCAGGGACTTTGAAAGGAACTAAAATTAATAGGAAGTGAGCATTCAGATTTCTTAAGAAGAAGTTTCAAAAGAAAAGGCTTAATGTTTCTGTAGGTAATTTTTTCCAAAGCTCTTGGGAGATTTGAGAGCATGAGGCTCCCTGCAAGGCAGCAGGACTGCACTCCTCAATCCCTTTAGGGAGAGAATTGTGGGCTGCTTACCCAAGACAGGTAAAAAAAATCTCTCTGAACAAAAAGTTGAGAATTCTCCACCTCGTGTTTCCTTTCTACTCACCTGGATTATACTGATCTGTGCTTAAAGCAAATGTAGAATTGGGAATCAATCACACATAAGTTACTTCTGCTGTCTGGAGTTAGGAGTTTCTTAGTTTCTGTCTGGAGCTGCACCTTAAGGGGAGGCATGTACAGTTCTGAGAATTTTAACTTTGGGATGCAAGAATTTGGTATGCATCCGTTCCGGACAGCAGAAGCTTTGCACAGATGATGGTGATACTAATTTATTTTGCCTTCTCCTCCAAAATTAAACCTATTTTCTCTTCAAAATTAATACTGATGTCCTTACTCTAGACTGAAATTTCTCAGCACTTTGTTTCTAGAGCAGATATTTTTGCTTTTCAGCACTGTTTTCCACAGATGTTTTTAAAAACCTTTGGTAAGTGTATCTTGAATGCAACACATGGAAACAGTCATGTGCACTCGTGCTTCTGTATTCACGAAATACAAATTAAACTGATTTGAGGAAATCTGGTAAAAATGACCTGTCAAATGTACTAAAGTTTCAGTGCAAAATGCAGGCAGCAAAATGTTTTCTGCTCAACTGAGATTGGCTCATCCTCTTTTGGATGAACACCCATTTGCTCCCTCTCCTGAGGGCAAGACCTTTCTCACTTTCATTAGGTTTCTCTAAAAATTCAGACAGCATTGTTTATTATTCTCTGCAGACAGATTTTGGCCTTTTAAAGCTCAGTCTTGCAGTATGATTATGAAAGTACTACTGAACATTGTGATTCTGTACTTTTATTCTTAATTGTCCATCAATTTGAAGTACCTGAAAATCTCAGTCATTTAGACAAGAGAGAGACGTCAGATTCAGCTTAAAGGAACTGGCATGAGAGCAGGCTGTTACTAGGACCTCTCAGTGACTCCCAACAAGTTGCTTTGCTCCTAAGCTTTCTTTTGCATGTAGCTCTGGACATTTATTGTGATAGGTTCAGCTTGGACAGATGTGTGTTGCAGGTCCTGTCTTGTTCTTACAGCAAACAGGAGAGATGGAAAAATGTACAATTGCCAGTGGGGTAATGAATTCCCTCATACTTTGACAGAGCTTGTTAATTAAGTTGTGATCCTGTGGGTTGTTTAACTAATTCTGCTTGGAGAAAAGGGTAGTCACACAACAGAAGGGTAGAGACGCATCAGTCCATATGTACCCATTCAATGCTACTCAGGATTAAAAAGAAAAACTCTGGTTTAGGTTGATACAAAATAACACAAAATTCAAAGTCTTAGTCAACTAAAATATTTTAGAGCAAACTTTCCCTGTTTTTTTTTTTAATTATTATTATTATTTGTTTGGTATTTGACAGAGGTTTTAAGATGTTCTGAAGATGGAAAGGAATTTTTGGAAAGGAACAGTCACTTGGAATTGAATGACCAAAGTATTTGTTTAAAGGAAATGAAACAAAACTGAACAAAACCAAAACTAAAACCCAAAAAACCCACCCCAAAAACCAAAACGAACCCAACATGCCAACCTGAGATGTCTAGATTGTTATCGTCATGTACCTTGTTCCCTCCCTAGACCCTCGCTCGCATGAAAAAGAGTGAAGGCCAACTGAAAGGGTTTTTTTCCAAAAAAATACTGTAGTATGACCAGATGACCATTCTTTCTCCCAAAGCATTCTTTGATAGAAGAAAATGCCTTACTTTGTTCTTATCTAGGAGCATGTGACATTCATCTGAATTGCAGGTGAACTCAAGGAGGACTACAGATCTTCCGCTATCAGCAAAAAGCAGCTTTCGAGTTAGCTCCACTGGAATTGCTGAAATCCTCTTCAGCTGAAGGCAGTGGCAGCACAGTCCTTTATGAGAAAAACAAACAAACTGAAACCAATCTGTGGGGCATTTATTAAATCACATAGCCAGAACTCGAGTATACAGTACTTAAGTCAGTAAAATCTGCTTGTGGGAAATACATTTGGGAGCAAAAGTACTTAGGATTTCTCAGTGTCATCTTACTTTGCTTTAATTTTCAAGTTAAATTTGGAACAGCTTAATACTTTTTCTGAATGTGGTAAGGCACAGAATCTAATAACTGGAGAATGGCAAAAAAACTAGAAATGGAGCTAAGAAGCACATACAGGTGACTTCTGAACCCTTGCTCCTTCCATGGCTTATCTTATCCAATATGATATATGGTTATTTGCTCTAAATAGCAGTGGAAGTGGAAAGTGCTAATGGTGCTCCTTTCTTATTTTTATTTTTTTGTCTCGAGGGGGAGAGGAAATTTATATTGATCCACCATTTGGCAGTACTGGATGATTATGTTGAAATCATAGCTGGTTGGCCTGTTCCTGCAGTGGCAGATAAACCAGTCTACCTAATCACATTACTGTTTCATGTCTTCAGCTGGTATTCCCTGTCTCAGGACCCACAGCACCCTCTGTGATTCAGCAGGTTAGTCCTCATCCATCTCATCCCCATGCTGGCTGAACTGCAGACCCAGGCACTTCTGCACACAAAAGGCCCAAACCAGGTCGCTTCTTCCAACTTCATTTCTTGTGGCTGTTGCCATTGGTTTGACAGAGTGTTTCTCTTTTTGAGCTTGACACTGAAAACGTGCCCTTACAAAGTCCCAGTGGTGTGCCTGGCATCCTCCACTCTGGTTAAGGAAATGCAGTGACAAAAGCCGGAGCTTCTACAGACTGCTCCTACTCTTGCAATAAGCTTTCCGCCCTTTTTGGTCCACAAGCCAGATCATCCAACAGGACAAACACCTGCCTACAGGTCATATTTACTCCCAGAAAACACCTTCTTTCCCTTCATATCTCTAGGAGACTGACATTCCTTGGGATTTTTAAAGAGAGGTGCCTACAAGTTAGTGGCCTGCAGTGGTCCCAGCACAGCACGAAAAGGAAATGAGTGGTTTGCCCTGCAGATTTGGTGACTTGAAGGAAGATGAAGTTTCCAGTGCCAAGATGTTTTGTGAATCCATGCGGGAATCACTTGAATCATCTGTAAAGTCACCTGCAGAACTACTTAGAAATCATTTCCTATGTTAAGTATTTATCATGTAAAAATTGCTTGAGGAGGAACCACTTCACAAACTTTGTGTTCAACATAAAGTTAGGCCTGGCTGACTAGAGAAGGGTTTCTTCAACCTCCATGTGTAGCCAGCTCACAGAAATTTTGTCTGCTCACCTGAATGGGAACAATACACTTGAAACCCATTTATACCAAGGGAAATAGCTGTATTTCAGGCAGGTAAATCATAATTTCCCTTTCTTTGAGGGATTGTGGAATGAGAAGCCTAACTGAAGGCAGCTGGATCTGGGAATATTTGCAGTGTAGATCTGTTTTCTGAAGAGTCAAACTCACTTCTTGCATTTCAGGCATTTTCAGATGTTTGTTCTGTATTTCTTTAAGTTGCCTGGGTCCTGTGAGGGCTTAGGTCACTTCATCCTGCTCAGCAGGATAGGGCATAGGGATTTATGACCTCGCATGCCCCAGTGGAATCTGTTATCTTTCTTTGTGATATTTTTTGCTTTCTTTCCCCATTTCTATGGCAACTTATGACAATGTCCTCTCTATTATGCAGTTCAGCATATCTTGGAAAAAAAACCACCCTGTTAAATTTTCAACAGGGTCAGATGTCAGGCTTTTTAGAATGAGATTGAACATTTGGCTGGCGATGCTCATCTTGGCAAAGTATGGGGAAAAAATGCTTTTGTGGGGAAGCTTTTTCTAAAGTGTACAATACGTTCTGTGATGGTGGGTGATACGACTCTGCACTGTGTCCCCAGCATGAAGTAAAGGCAGGGTGGCAACTGCAGAATAAAATCAGCCACCTGTCTGGACTGCTTACATCCTTTTAGGCAATTTCATGTACTTCTCTCATTGTGCTGCTTCATGGGTTTCTCTGCAGGAACAAGGCAGTCTAGTGTGCTTATTCTTCTGGTGCCATGACAAAGGGACAGGTTAAAGGGAGGCTTTGCTTCTCATCTTGCTTTATTTAATGATAAGAATCCAGAGCTGCCCAGCTGCCCTCATCCTTGCTTACTAATAGCACCTGAATCCCGCACAGAAAAATGCAGTGGTGAAAGACAATATCCACAGGCACATGTTGTGCTCATCTCTTCCTCAGCAATTATGATATCTGTAGTGAGCCACTCAGTCACTGCACAGCTGTGAATGACAGCATTTTAGCAAAGGTCTTGTAAAAGTTGCTGGCATGGCGGTCGGTTCTCCTGAACCACCTTAAGAGAAACTCTGGTTGTCAGACATTGTACTCAAGAGCTGGACTCCTCAGTATAGGACTGAAATATTGATGGGGGTCTTCCAAAAGTCTGGTCTGACTAGTTTTGCCTCTCTGGAAATGAGAAGGCTAGAAGAGTCTCTGAGCTTGTATTTGCAGTCAGGGAAGAATGAAAGAAGCCCTTTCTGTACACCAAGCCTGAGAATGAGATCAAAGAGAGCTCAGAGATCAGAGCTTAACAGGAAGTTAAGGAAGAGCATAGAAGCTGTTTTTAAAAATTCAGATATGTAAAATGAAGATCAGCAGTTTCAGAAGATACCTTGTTTATCATTGATACACTCAGTTTATTTTTGTCTTCTGCCCTAGGAAATGACAGTGTTCTAAACCAACATAGCGGACCAGGTGGGCAGGCCCATGAACACACCTTAAAACCAGTGGCTTCCCTCAGGAGGGGCACAGATGTGCGTTGTTTGTAAGCCTCGTGGTACCGAGAGGTGAGTGATGGGCCAAGATCTAGACCATGCCTCCCCAGGGGTGGGAGCTGAGGTCTGTGTCAGGGATATTCCTGGCAAGGGACACCAACACGTGTCCCAGCTGACCCCCGTGAGCTGTGAGAAGCAGAGGGGTTGCGCTGGGGTAGCTGTGGCCTTTGCACCTGTGGCGGTGTTTGGAGGGAGATGGACACGTGGGAAGTGTTATTTTGAAACAGTCCCTCCCTCCGTTGTTTTGAAGAAAGCAGAGCAACTGTCAGGAGGAATATCCCTGTTCCATACGGCTGCTCCATGTAAATATAGCACTGTAAACAAAGACCTGCCTGGGAATTAATCCCAGGGTGACTAAAAATACATGGGCATGTTTTTGCTGGCTCTTCTACCACTCAGAGAAGTGAGTAATAGAGGCTGCATTATCTATTTTAAAGAGATTCATTTATATTTTGCATGAAAGTATTCATATTTATGTAAGAAATAAACCTCATTCCCCCCCTCCTTTTCAAATCACAACCATATTCTGTTGCTTCTAGAGAAAGTTAGTGTTTGTTTCAGTGCTTTGAAGTTAACTTTATATTCAATTAACCCCTCCCTCACTTAGGAACTCTTGAATTTTTGAAAACTATAGGGAACTCAAGGATGTTGGCAAGTCCATTTTTTCAATATGGTCCCATGGCACAGATTTGAAAGCATTTATGAGCTGCTTTGATAATCCCTCTACTGAGCTACTTTATAACTTTGGATTCTAAAATACTTCCCTGTCTCCGGCCTAAATCACTTCAAAAACAGAATTTAGACACTTAAATCATTAGGAGAAAAAAATTCTACCAGTAATGCACAAGTCCTTCTGAGAGTACAACTCAATGTCTTTGGCAGCAAGTCCACAGAACCCACATGTCAGACAAGAAAACAGGTTTGCTAACAAGAAAATCCCCTTAACTTTTAGAATTAAACTGCCATGACACCCTACAAGTCATACGCTCATTGTAGTAACCTGTCATCAAAATTCAGCATCTTGTTCAGCTCTATCACACTGGAAAATTGTTGCCTTCGTAAGCCAGAAGACGCACAGGCATCCCTCCAGAAAGAGCAAAGCATGACAAATTCCTTCTGTGTCATATCTCACACAGCAAAATCAAGAAAGTACTTTAAAGTGGTGCACAAAAACAGAAGCAAAAATAATTGGTGCAGACAAGTTAGATGACCTACCTAATTACACAGTAAATTGGTAATGCCTTCGTGTGTACACATGGGAGAGGAGTTAAATATAGATCCTGACTTGTGTTCTTCAACGTGAGAGTGTGGTTTGTTATTTTTTCGCAGGAGAAGGGGAAACCACAGAGTTGGACTACTGCAAACACTTCACCTTGTGATTCTACATGTGCCCTGCACTAGGGTAATACCTAGAAATAGTTTACATGTTCATTTTGCCTAAACCTGGATGCCTACTGTCACAGGGCTGGCAGATGGGAAATACGACCTGCAGGAGACAACGCTTTTTCTGTATGGGTAGCCCACTGCCTGTCTGGGTAGGAACATTTCTACCCTTGGTCTCCAGTCTGCCTAAGGGGTTAGTTCATAGAATCATAGAATATGCTGAGTTGGGAGGGACCCACAAGGATCATCAAGTCCAACTCCTGGCACAGGACACCCCAAGAGTCACACCATGTCCCTGAGAGTGTTGTCCAAATGCTTCTTGAACTCAGTCTTGGTGCTGTGACCGCTTCACTGGGGAGCCTGTTCTAGTGCCCAACCACCCTACAGGTGAAAAATATTTCCTAATATCCAACCTAAACCTCACCTGACACAACTTCAGGCCATTCCCTTGGGTCTAGTCACCACGGAGAAGAGATCAGTGCCTGCCCCTCCTCTTCACCTCACGGGGGAGTTGTAACTGCAATGAGGTTTATCAGCACCTATAATTAGATGGTCCCCATTTACCTCAGGGACAGTGCAAGTAAAGCAAGGTGCACCAAACCTTACTCTGCTGTGAGACAGGTCCTCACTTCTGCTGTGCATGGGGTGACTCTCTCCTTTGTTTGACTTGTTGGTTGGGTGTGATTTTCTTTTCACTGTGCCAGGCACTTCAATGTAGAAGAGCTTTCCAACCTGGGAAGGCTTCCTAATGGCATGTTCCATTTTGGGGCTTAGGGTCACCTCTTCACTTCTTTCTGCCCCTTCTTCCTCTGTTTGTGAGAGGTCCTTTATACCAGAGGCTGTGATAAAGGCCTGTGGATGTTGTATTTTTGCTGTCCTTGCCAGTAGCACAGCTGTAGCGGACAGAGGTCCCATTTCTTCTTCTCATGAACCTTTTCAAAGAGAGGAGAGGATATCAATTCTCCTGGATTTTCCTTGGAGCTCCAGTCAGCTTTCAGCAGGTGTGACACCCAGGCGAAGTACTCTCTGCTTCCCCCTTGTCTGCCAACATCTTTATTTTGTGGCCTTCCAGTCCAGTTGGTGAGCTCCCAGTGAAAGCAGCTGCTTGTAGGGCTGTAATTGGCAACTCTTCACCAGCCTCTTGTCTCGGTGCTGCTTCCTAGAGCGTTTTGGTGGGGCACAGTTTTGCAGAGATGTTTACCTCCTTCAGTAGTGCTAGAGGCACCAAAGAGATGTTCAGGATTTCTAGGATTTGAAGAATGACATCAGCAACTTTGGATGTCTTTGTTATGACAAGATAACTACTGAGATATTTGGGGAGAGCGGGGAAATAGCTAAGCTTCATAACAGCAAACATTCAAGAAATTAGGTTCTGACTAGCTCCTTGAGTTTTAATTTGAGGGTGTTATTTTAAGGAAGTAAAAATAAGAAAAGAAATCTTGCTGGTAGTTTGGCCCAAAAAAGAGCTACTATGAAGACAGGGTGATGGATGTGTTTCGTAGAATGAATATCAAACACATTCCTGTGTTTGATAGAGTGAATAGATAGAATTTCAACTGCTTCTAGTAGTTGAAATACTGGTCCTAAATATGTTTGAAAGTAGGCAGAGTCTAACTGACATCAGCTCAAGTGACAGGAGAATTGAGAAGTCCATGTAATGGATAATACTTGGGAATTTCAGCCAAAAAATGTTATTCTTACTATCTCATAATTTTTTCCCAGAACTTAATTACTAGTTGTCTGAGATTCTCAAAGCAAAATACGGGAATGGCTCACCATAAACTTCTCATCTGCAGTCTGACAGGCAGTGCCTATGTCCACCACTCCATCTGCTCAGCCTTCCTAGGAAGCTGATGCTCGTCTTTGGACTTCCGTGAATGGTTTTATTTTACCAAGAAAGAAACCTGGCTCGGTAGCACTCATGGGGCTGCCAAACAAAAATGGAATTCAAAAATGTTGGCAGTTGCTCTAATAACCAACAGTCTGCTTTGAAATATTCTTGACACTTCCTTTTCAAATTAACTTGAGAAACATTTTTATATGCAAGAGTCTTAAGGAGGTTTTCCTGACCCTGAGAGTTTGAAGATTGTCGTTTGTATGCAGAAAGCTGAAGGGAGCTCCTGAGAAGCAGTCTATGGAAATTCTCATTTTTAGTTCTTTTGTTATATCTATAATAAGCATTATGCAGGTGAAAGCTTTCTGTTTTGTTTTCCTTAGGTTTTTTTGCAGTTTCCTTACAGTTCATCCGCACTCCAAACTGAAATTCTCTGAGACACAGACAGGAGGAAGTCCTGCTTCATTTCATGTTTGTCATGACTACCAGGCAATCTTGGCCCTGGCACGAGAAAGTTTGAATTACATGGGAATTTTGGTCAGGTTTATCAGGTCTTCCTATCTGAATTTCTGGGCTGCTGGAGATACAGTGCGTCAAATACTCTTTAACTGGAAGGTTTTGTGACCTGTGCCAGACATACTCAGGTTCCTCCAACCATATCATTCTGACTTTGGGCTTACAAACCAGACCTGAGCGCATGCTGCTAAAGAGATCTTTGTAAGCTGAAAGTCAAGTACTCAGGCTTTTGAAAAGCCCCCTAGTTTCATCAGGCCCTGCTCAATCTCCCTATCGGTTTCCCTCACCCCCAAGGCTAATCTTGCTGACTGGAGGGAGCTGCTTTATCAGCACAGAAGTCACAGCACTGTGACTGAACACAGGCTGTTCAGCTTTGCGCAGGTGCATTGCCGGGAAGTTTTTATTGGCTACCTGAGTGACTATTAGCTACTAGGGTAGCTTTGAAGTTCTGCTTGCTCCCTAGCACAAGGGTCTACACTCACAATACCAGCCCAGGCCTGGAAAAAAAGGACAGTTCTTACATTAAGGACAATCCCAGCAGGCGCAGCATTCAGTACCTGTCAGCGCAAGGTGGTGACGTTCCAAGGGGAGAGGCACAGCACGTGGCACAGGGCAAAGCCCTGCACAACACATCAGTGGGAACGTCCCACACTCTGACAACATCCAGCCTTGCCCACTGCTAGGATGCAGTCTCACACCGCTCACACAGTGGCCAGGGTGCAGTAACACAGCCATGGACACACACTTCACACGTGGCAGATGTTACTGACAGTTTACAGCAGGCTACAAGGCAAAGGCAGCAGCTGTGGAGCTGAGAGGCCCGAACAAGTTGTGCTTTTGGGAGGTTACCGTGCCTTGTAGCTGACAGACTGCACAGACCAATATTTTGGCACAGTGGGTAACCCAGAGTAAGTTGCTAGAAAGTGTTTTATCCCCGGGAGCACAGTGCTGGCTGTTCCCCTGCTGTTCATGGATTCCCACAGGTTCAGTCACTGGTGGAGTCTCTTCTCTACCCACACAGGTACGGTATGGGTGGCAACTTCAAACAGGCCATACTGGAAAGATGACACACTACATATTTTACTGACTATCTTGCTCAAAGGATGGGAAAATAACAGCCAGCATACAGGAAAAGAATAGAAAAATTTCATATTTTTACAATTTCTTGGTTAGTCATTTCATAACACTTTCCCATAAAGTTACGTGCCCACATACTACAGATTTAGGGTTTTTGACATCTCTAATTGAGGAATCTCTTCTGTCTGCCAAGAATTGCTTTTAATCTGTTTTTACCTACTCCTTTTACTTATTTAAGGACCATTAATTTCTGTAATATTTTTCTGAAAGACATGAAAGTATAGCTCTCGCTTCTGAAGTTGCACAGATAGCTTAATGATAACAAATTATACTTTACCAGATTGCATGTGGGAAACATTTGGCCTTAATTGAATCACTTGTTTTTCCTAACTCAAATATCATTTGAAAATACATATAATTATATCTACGGAGAGTTATATACATTCTTTACAATTTGTACATAAATATATTCATGATCGGGTCATTTTTATCATATTTAACAGTGGGCAGAAAACAGTTTCTCTTTCGTGGACTCTGAGACAGCTTTGAATTTACACCTTATTTTCTTGTCTCCTATAACTCCAGTCATGGCCATGAACTAAGTGTTGCTCTTTTTCTTCCTCATATGAATATGTAATTGAAATAATTAAATTTAGGCAGCAAACACTTGTTAATATCTATGTGGGGGAATTAACTACTTGCTCTCCTGTGGTACTTAAGGAAGACATTTAAAAATAACATGAAACTGGTGTTAACGACTACCTTGGTTACACTGGCTGGAACATCTTCCTCCATAGGAGTCACATGTTAACAGCATAGTCAGTAGTGGGTCTTTTAATTCTTTTTTTCAGTTTATTAGGTATTATTCTTAACTTCTCACCAGATTGTTATTTCACAGTTCCATCTCTTGACTATAACAACAAAGAGATAATGTTTGTACTTTGAAGTCGTAGTTGCTACACCTAGGCTCAGATTTTTGCCATCTTTTTTTCCTTCACAGGAAAAGTTTTAACCCATGACTTATAATCATGCGCCATAGTGTCAACCTCAAGAAACAAATACAACGGTAAAGTCGCAGTCATAGACAGGTATCATTATCCTCTACTATTTTATTGGCTTTGACCAGGATAGAGTTAATTTTCTTCATAGAACCTTATAAGCTTCAATAGCTTATAAGGACTAGGTTCAGCTGCATCTTTCAAAATGTTGTCTTGCAGAGTGTAAGCCTCTACAGCAAACCAGAGAGCCCCACCAAGGCTGTGAAAGTGCTTAGATTTAGAGCATTTTCCTAGCAGCTGATGGAGACTTACTGAATCACTTTGTAAGACCATCTGTCCCTGAAATGTGGACTCTTTGTCAGTGTCTTCATTTGTTTCATGATTTAGGAAGCTGTTTTGTGTTGTTGGAGGGGTTTTTCCAATTAAAAATACTATTAGTTTTTTGAACTTGCATTCTTTTCCTACTTTTTAACTGGGCTTCCTAGGCTGTTATCTGATTCTCATTATTTTGATTAGCCTCTGCAGCAGGCCATCATTACTAATTAGAATTTGCACAGGAGCTCTTATGTATTCTACTTGCATATCCAGCTTCTCTCTCTTAGTTGTACCTGTAAAAATGCTGTAGCACTTCCTTCTGTAGTTGAATAATGATTTGAATGGCATTTGTCACACAGCCTGAGCCTCCCTAAAGTTTCTACCTTTTCCTGATGGATGCACCAATATCTTGCACTACCCAATGGTCTTAGTTTAAGTCAACTTTTAAGTTTGCTAAATGTGAAACTGCAAACTGAAAAGCTGAGAAGTAGCAGAGTTACTGCTAGTCCTTGCTGCTTTGCTAATCTTATTAATTTTAATGATACTGGAAAGTCACACTGGTAAGGGCAACAGTACCTATAAAAATGAAATACACTGCTCATATTCCTGCATACTTTGCATATATGCCTGATGCAGAGGCAAAAGGCCTGTGCTGGGCAACTCCAGTGCACTGCCTGATCCTGCCTGGCTCCTGCCACCTTCATGTGGGTGGGGATGCAGCTCCTGCTCACTCTGGTGCCAGGGGGGTTCTTGACACGGTTGTAAATAAATTTGTGCTGTCACTTGATTATAAGTATCATACAGCTTACAAGTATATAAATAATAATGAATTACTAGTTTATAAATATTGTCTGATTATTAAATACTTAATAATTAGTTAATAAGCACAGAAAATATTGTATAAGTGTAACATATCAAATTGAAGATGCTATTTGGCTGCTTCATGGAAAAGTGCCTTCTTTTCCAGGGGTGGAGGAGCTGGTTCAGTCTTGGGTTCATCTATGGTGAGTGAGGACAACTGGACTGGTGACACTGCCCCCACAAATTGCCAAGCAGGAACCATGGATGTGCTGCAACACATCATTTCTGCCCTTGAAAGGAGATGAGGAGAGACCTGCCCAGGGTTCCCTGAATCCCTGAAATGGGCTGCTTGTGCAGAGGACGATGCTGCTGCCTGCTCTGTTCCTGGCTGGGGACAGCCCTGCCTGTCCTTGAGTTAATTAAAGCTTCTGCTCATTATAGCAGTGTGGTTTTTGACAAGGTCATAAATCAATCACTGTCCAAGGAATATGAACTGCCATAATTGTCCGTTGTCTAAATATGAACTAATGAGTTAATGACCATTCCAGCTGTTGTACACAAGCTGAATAAAGAGTTGGACACACAAAAACAGTGTGAAAAGTGTCTTTTCTCCCCCAAGACTCTTTCAGACAGAGTTCAGCCTGATGCATGCCAGCCTCTCGGACTCTGAGGACCAACATGACTGAACCTGCACCTCCGGCAGGGGTCTACGTACCCTGCCCACCTCCAGCCTGCCTGGAAAAAAAACTGCCTGCCCAAAACCTTTCCTCCTAATCCTGCCCCCTCTGCTCAAAAACAATGGGTTGATCTCGGTTTCTGAGCCCAAACACACAGGACTTGGTCTCTGCTCCAAACCCCGGCTCACCGCCAGGAACCCTTTTCCCAGCCCCAAACACACCAGACTTTGTTTCTCTTTTAGAGCCCCCAAAACAGCCTCATGAGCCTGTTTTCAAGTCTGGAAAACCCAGGACTTAGTCTCCAGTCTGAAGAACAGAAAACACAGGATGTAGTCTCTGGGTCTGACGACTCTTGGTCTTATGGCCCAAGGACACGTGTCTTCCTTTGAGGCTCAAACCCTCTGACCTGCCCCCCTTTCCTGAAGTCAGATGAGCTGGGGTTTTGCACCCCCAAAACAGCCCCCCTGAGCCCATGTCTGGAAAACAGGGTTTAGAACAGGTTTCAGTTCTCTGGTTCCAGCCAGGTGTCACCTCCCCTGTTCCAAGGGCTGCTCAGCTCTCCGGGTGTCACATAATGCCTTCATATCTGGGAACTGATGTTTCTGAGAGCAAAACGCAGAGTGAAACCAACCACAATGATCCGTTCTAGGGCAGACCAGAAAGTTCCCTCGGGCAAATATACTCACAACAGCACTTGATCAGGCACTGAAGGCACCAGAGCTGCTGTGAGAGCACACAGACATGTTGGGAACTGCAATTTCACTGGAAAGCAAACACCTGAGTCCGTAGGACCCTAACAAGTGAAAAATATCGATCAAGGAGAAAGAGCAAAGCAAAGAGAAGCCCAGGGAACTCCCTGGCATCACCTTAGCATCTCTTTTTCTACAATCAGGTTTGTGTACAGGAGTGTGGATGCAGGAAGGACACACACATTGTTATCTGCTTCTTTCAGCGTGCCTGAAGGACAGACACAAAGCCTCCTGCAACGCCTCGCTGGAACAAGTGCCAGGAGAAAAGGGAGGTCGCATGCACGGGAGCCAAGCCTCCAGCCCCAGCCAACGAAAAAGGAGGAATGCAGAGGTGACCGAAGGCTAGAGCCCTTCCAAACCGGCAGGATATCACCCAGCCTGGCATTGCAGCTCATAAATCCTGGCCTGGACAGACCCTTCCTTTCCCTGGAGCTGACTGGGGGACTGCAGGTCTTCAGCAGCCACCAGCCTCTGCTCCCAGCTGCTGCCTCTCTCTTGCTCACACATATTTCTGAGGGAGAGGGATAGTTCTTTTGCAGTGCCACAGAATGCCACATCTGACACCTCGCTGTGTTAGTGCTTTGGTACTTTGTAGACTGACTGGACATGGATTTAAACAAATCCCTTCAAATCAAGATCAGAACCTTCAATTTTAATCCCTCCTTCCTGATTCTGCCCGGTGAACTAATTCTCTTGACTTTGGAAGATCTCCTCACTGACTGTCTTGGGAAGCAAAGATGTCTTGGGAGCTGGCTGTCTTGCTAGAACTGCACAAGGAATATGGGGGAAGGTACCCCAAAAAGTCAGGGATTTTTGTCCACGCGTGCTCTGATTTCACTCCGATTCTCCCAGAGAGAGTACCTGGTCTCATGCAGCAAAAGGCAGCAGCCCTGCAGGGCTCTTGCAAGCCCTTAGAGCTTCTTAATTGTCCTGAGCAGGCTCCACCCACTGCCATTTAAGCTCCAGCTGAGGAGCACAGCTTGCTGTTGCCTCTTGCTCAGCTCTGCTTCCCCTGCTTGGCTGCTGGGGTAGCTGGGCTTTATCTGCAAGGCTAATGTATGTGAGGGGCCCATTTTTGGTTTTTTTCCCATCACGGGGTTGTTTGGGGCTGGCCTGTAGCTTTAGGTTCATTTGCAAGCGCTGTAGGAGACTGTTGTTAGGTTGAAGCTCTGCAAGGTTCTGTGGTGTTTCCTGCACCCTGAAACTTTGGATGGACGGAGGCTTGAAGGAGGTGGGGATGCAGGTCAAATCTCTTCCTCCCTAATAGCTGTTAACTGTTTACTGCCAATGGCTTCCTGGCTCTTGGGGATGGCTCAAGGTGTCATTTAGGTGTGCAGTAGAGCAATATTTGCTCTATAACTGTAGCATCATATTTGTTCACTTTGCATTCTCACAGGCTCAGACAAGGACTTGGGTGTGCTATGCCATGGGGAGCATAGATAGCTGCCCTGGGCTCCATGGAATTAAGCCTGGGCTGCCCCAGTTTTAAGGGACTCAGTCCTAGTCTGTAGCAGGCCTTAAAGTCTCTTTCCTCCATTGAGTTAAGCAGACAGTTTCAGGAGCTGGGATGTGTAGTATGGCCTTGTGAGCCTGAGGTTTTTTGCTTAACAGATACCTGTTTTTGTATCTTGTCTGTGAAAATCCTGTATGACAATCCACACAGTGCTCTGAAGTTGGGTGCTCCATCATCTCCATGCGCTCTCAGGGCAGCACTGATATTCATGGGCTCACTCAGTGTTCTTGTCAGAGCACAAGACTTGCAAATAAGCAAACATGAGGGGAAAAGCATCTAACTCCCCCATCTGCACAAAATATAAAGCCCCTGTACACACAGCAAAGGGGTTGTGTCCTCTGTGATCTTCTAACTAGCCAAACCAACAGACCCTTTGTGTTTCTGATGAGTTGGAGCAGGACTTACGTTGCTTCTTCTCCCTCTAATTTCTCTCCAGATGGTGAAGACTTCCTTCAACCATGGACAGGTCACAGACTTCACGACCACTGTCCTGCATAACATTGTGTGCTAGACCCACAGGTGTAAGAGGACTGGATGATCACCTTTCTGGTGGAATGCAGAAGTGAAATACTGCAGGAGGTAAGAAGACTTTTTTTTTTTATCTTTGACTCTAGATTTTTTCTTTCTTGCTGATGAAAAGCTTTTACTGATGTGGGACAGCTTGGCCACTGCTATCATGGGGATTTGCCTGTCAGCTTGCAGACAATTTGCTTTAGTGAAACTGTTCCTCTGACCTCAGGTGTGTTAAGCTGACAAGATATGTAAATTAACCTTAATTAGTCCTTTCCAGTGGTCCAGGAGGCAAGTTCTCCTTTTGGGAACTTCTGCAATTTCTAGCATGGAAAGTCGTCTTATGGGAGCAGCTGGGAATTTTGGTAGCTTTGACCAAGTTTGGGTTGTGTGGCGCAACCGGGAGTTGGACT
This sequence comes from Ptilonorhynchus violaceus, assembly GCA_013397565.1. Lineage (NCBI taxonomy): Eukaryota > Metazoa > Chordata > Aves > Passeriformes > Ptilonorhynchidae > Ptilonorhynchus > Ptilonorhynchus violaceus. The sequence continues at coordinate 3,566,213 of VZRJ01013354.1, read as the reverse complement.
CTGTGTGCAGGACTCTGATTTGTGAGCTGGGGAAAAGGGCTTTCGTGAGCATGCAGTGCTCACTTCTGTGCCTGTTCTTTCTCTGTCCCAGAACCTTATGTGAGAAGAAAGTAAAAGCATGTTTGTCTAAAAAGTCCTGTGTGACCTGTTATTTCCACTTTGGAGAAATCAAACTTTGAAAGGTGCAACCTGCCTGCAGACCAAAAGCTGTATCGTTTATATCAGAATTAAAACAGGACATGTGTTTTAGGTGACACAAACACAGAGCTTTTGATACCAGCAAAGCTTAAGTTTGATTCTGAAGATAAAATCCCTTCATTTTACAAATGGCTGTCGTAACTTTCTCTGGAGAATTTAATATCAAGCAAAGGCTCTTGCAAAACCTTTAAGGTGGCCTGTAGTGAAAACCAAAATTGCAGTTCTATTGTTGAAAATAACTGGATCAGTTAAGAGGTCTATTTCTTGCTTGACTTCCCACCTGTCACTTTGTCCTTAAACAAAACCAGAATGACAGTCTTTCTTCCAAGAAGAAGTCTTTCCACCTTAAAGACCAAAAGGTGCATTTAAGCGTGTATTTGTGAAGGTAGTGCTTGGCATGAGCTGTGTTTTCAGAGTTTTGAAACAAGGGTGGGAAGTACATTGTCTTATTTGCTGGACATCAGTCTTGCAGGCTTGAAACCCAAAACAAGTTAGTACTTTGAAGCTGTTTCGTAACTGGAAAGGAATGTGGTTGGAAGAATCAACTGCTGTGTATGACACTCTGTCAGGAGAGCTCTTGATTTGAGTCAGGCCAGTTTCCTACGTGCATTGCTGAGAGCTGTTGTGTGAAGTTTCGTGGGTATTTCCATTGGTTGCTTGTGCTGACAGCTGAGCTTGCTGCCAGGATGTGCTGTTGCCAAAGTCCGTAGAGACACTGGCTGCACTGTCCTTCCTGTGAGTAAGAAACAGTGTCATGCTGAAGATCTGAACAGATGTGGACAGTGAGATGGTGAAGGAACAGCTGTAGAGACTAAAGAAAGGAATGTTATTACTGATGCTTTTTAACATTAATAAAATCCCAATCCAGTCATCTCTCTGGATGTAAGGTGCCAAATGCCCACATTATCCTGGATGTGTCAGAGTGAGGAGGGCATCCAGGGTATGGGTATGGAAGAGGTGAACAGGAATTTGCTTTATGTTATGCTGCTCCCTTTCTCCTGGCTGTCTGGCCTGCCTGCAGAATACTTTCTTGTCTGCAAAAGTGCAATATTAAACTTTTGAGTGGACAACTGAGCGTAATTTATAGTGTTTTCACATCCCCTTAGCTTTAGGTTCACATAAAATATCTTGTTTATTTTCCTGATTATTCATTTCAACTGTACATATGATTAAAAATAATGAATGTTATTAATTTTTATCATTAGTACCATCATTACGCCTACTCATATCCTTTGATATTATTACAAAAATTATCTTTAATAGTTTTAATAGGAGCTATTCCCCATGCTAATGAGGATATAAATCAAAGTCTTAAACAAGATGGAAAGTAAAGTTTTGGACCATATTCTGAAACTGAACTCACTCTGTGCAGTGGGTACCTTCAGGTTTTGCTCAGAAGAATATTTAGTTGTGTCTCTTCAGTGTACTTGCATGAGATGGGGTTTAACAATTTTACTGACACCAATTAAACCGTCTGGCAGCAGGGAGACAAATTCAAAGATAGGAGAAAGAGCAGCAAGGATTTTGCTGAACTCTTTTCTTGCAGAGGTCAGGAGGTTTTTTGCCACTGGCTGCAACAAGACAAGGTAGACTGGGTACTCTGGGGAATTCCACGTGAAGGACTTCAGTAAGAAGTACAGGGCAAGAAGCAAGTAGATATCGTCATTAAATTCAGTAGGAGCATGCAATAGTATTCTCTGTTTAATTACTAGGATTCCATCTGTTAAAGCTGAGACATGGCAAAAAGGAATAAATAATCTCTCTGGTAATCTTCCAAAGGATGTCTCCTAAACATGGTAAACCATCTCTGCCCTTTTATTGTCCTCTGTTGCTTTGCTGTTTGTAGCAGAGTGCAGCCTAGAAAGGATATGATGCTGGCAAGGGATCAGAAAGTCAGGCTGGCTTCCTGTACTTTTTTGCTTTATTGGGTGTTTCACCCATTAATTTTTGCAAGGCTTTTTTTTTTCTTTGCAGTAAATATTGAACTAAAGCTCTCTTCGTACAGCATAACACTCTTGCCAATATGAGCAAAAGCAATATAGCAGATAATATTTTGGCATGTTCTCTGTGTTTCTAAAATTTCCTTTTCAGACTTGAGCTCCCTGCTTTAAGAGGATTGCAGAGTATTTGCTACAGAGCCTGCTAATGAAAGGTTTTCAGACACCCAGTTTAAGCTAATTTTTGCTAGTCTTGTCACAATTTTTGAGGCCAAGGACACTGCTGTACTGCACTGGGGAATCTGTTAATTCATTGAATAAAGCTGCTAGAAAGCAAAAGTCGAGAAGTGCAAAGGAAACGGAGTTGTGCACCCAGCCTGCTGCTGGCCAAACACCGAGCAACTGTGGGCTTTAGGGACTTCGGTTGGATTCTGCTGGCTGCATCTCTGAGGTGTTGGTTTTCTCCTTCATTCTCTGGTGAACTCCTGCCCCAGGAGGACAGCACTGATGACGGGAGTGAAAGGTTCTAGAAAGGTAAAAGTTTGTGTGACCCTTGCTCTAAACGATTGCTAGGTAGAAGACAGCAGCTAACTGGATTTCAGTCTGATCCAGAACACATCCTCATAACTTCCTGCTCCTAGACTTTGGGGACAATTTGTTCCTCAGCAATTTAGGTGGCAGCCTGAGCCTAAAGAACTGGGGCTGGATCCCATCTAGAACTGCTACCAGCAGTGCTGGGAGGCAAGAGGCTACTGCAGGGAGGGTGACCAGAGTGAAGTGACTTGGCTAGCGTCACGTTGCAAGCCTGCTGCGGTCAATTTGAACCTTGGTCTGCGGTGTCCTGAGGCAGCGTGGGAAGTGCCCCTTGGTCCTTTCAGTCTGCCACCCCCTGTACTGCTCCATGGTGAGTGCTCCTCTTGCACTGGGATAAGGCACACGGGGGATAAATGTTTTCAAATCTGTTTGGCTTCAATAATGGGCTGTAACCGAGGCAGGCTTGAAAAACTTATTCTTAATGTTGCACAACACTTCTGCGTGGTTGGTGGTGGTGCTTTTTTGTAAAAGGAGATGAAAACTATAGAAGGAAATGGGGAGAATTATAGATGTATTTTCCCTTTGCCCTTAGTAAATGAGGTCTTCAGTGTCAGCCATCGTTCAAACTGCTTGATTGTATATAATCATGTGTGTCTGACTGGGAGCATCTCCCGTTTGAATAGCAACAGCTCCCTCTGTCTGCCTCTAGAAAGCCATGGGCTGTGACACTTCAACAGGTGATGCCACCTTCTTGTTCCCTGCCCTGTGAAATTCATGCTCTCCAGGTATATTTGCAGCTTAGATGGGTTAACTTCCAGAAGGTTTTAGTTTTTCTTCGCATATTTTTAGGAGTGGCTGTAAACTTTTTGCTGTTAATACCACTAGCAGTTTATGAATGGANCAGCAGCTACATTAGTGTAAGAGACTATTTTCTGCTGAAAGCGAGCTTTGAACAACCTGTGAATTACTGTCACACCGAACACGTCTCTGGAGATTTGAAAGTTTTATACCCTCTTCCAAAGTGCTGCTATTGTCTGTGTAACAAATGTGAACTGAACTGCTCTGTTAAAAGTAAGTCATGCACACTTAAGAACATAATAGTAGCTCAGCGTTAACAATGCTGCTACATTCATTTCAGCAAGCTGTTACTGTAGTACAACTGAAGCTCTAGCAAACCATTTGCCTCGTGATGAAGAGCCAGCATGCGATTAAAGGCATGCTATTAACATTTCCTAGCTCCCTTCTCGTTCTGACATTCGTCCTGTGTGAGGTTTTTTGATCACAATCTCAGCAGCAGGCTTTGCTACACATAGCACTTGCAGGTTTCACAAAGCTGCCTGTAAAGGATACATCATATCTCATCTGGTATTTGCTGCAATAGGTAAAGGAGAAACAATAGCCTGGCTGAACTTTGTTTTGCATTAAAATATTTTGCCCAGGAACTTCCTTTGGTTGTTAAGTTTTTTCCAACATATGAAAATAGCTAAGGCTCCAGCTTCAAAGTACAACACAGATAATGACTCAATGCAGCTCTGCTACTAGAAAGGCATTTGTAATGTATCAGGGTGCAGAGTTTATTCAGATGACAAGCCAAAATTTATTGTTTTCCACCACACAGTTTGTGGGAGATGTAGTCCAAGCAAAATGCTCCAGGTTTAGGTGACATATGCAGTCCCTTAAGCTGGCTATGGTTCCTGTGATGTTTTGCTGGAGTCTTTCTGAATGAGTCTTTCAGTTCTAGAGTTTCAATCTTTGAGAAATTTTCCTCTTAACATTGAATTCTCAACTAGATGGAGGAATATGTTTTGTTTAGGTTGCTGTTACCTCCTTACTGAATAGGAACAGGGTGCTTTCAAGAGTTTTCCCCAAGCACCCAGATTAAAAAAAAAAACCAAACCGTGATCAAAAAAGGAACCAGACCAAGAATTTAAAAAAATCGGGCCATCAATGTCACTTTGCTGCCTTTCATGAGTTCTACTTTTGAAGTAAATTACCAAGGTTGTCTTGGCATGTGTATGCATGGCCAGAGGTATAAGAAAAGTGGCAATGAATATGGAGTTGTGTTTCATGGCATGGCTCACACAAGTGTGTATGCCTATATTTAAGAAAAATCTTGAATTAGAACAGCCATTTGTAGAGTCCTCTGGTCTTTCATGCTTCATAATCAGGCCTGAGGGATGGAGTTTAGATGCATGTAACTTGTGGAAGGCAAAGTTAAAGCTTTATCAGAATTAGAATGCACTCACAAATGTTCATAGCGCATACCATTAGCTGCTTAAGCACCCAAATCTCTCCTTGGAGGTGACAGTCCCACTATGGATGGTCTTGTTGAATGTTCTCTTCTGGATATAACTCCTGTACTTCAGACTCTCTGTAAATATACATATAAAATAAAATTGCTTTCCATTTAAAGGGTCACTTCAAATTAATGATGCACATTCTTCTCTGTCAGTAAATGTTGTCAGGTTCAACAAATATTCTTGAATGAAAAATAGTAGTTTCTGGGGGGGTAGGCAGGAATCTAAACTGTGGAGTTCACTGACAGTCCATTCAGCCCCAGGATGCATGGCTAAATTATTAATTTGGCCTTTGCTGACTATTCAATCTGTGGCCAATGCCAGCCCTTCAAGTACCTTGGCTCCTTTTAATGGTTTGAGGTCCTCTGTCCAGTCGCTGCTTGCCAGGAGGATCACTGCAGGCCAGCTGGGTGGCTGTGGTCACATCACTCAGGTCTCCCTAAAGTCACTGTGGAAAGCTGCTTGTCCCTTCTCCCCATGTGCCAGCTAGAGCTGAGCCTGAACCTGGTGCTGTACCCACTGACCAAGAGTAGTGGGATACACTAAGCTCCATGGAGCTCTCTAACGTGGACAAAGGCCCCTCAGATTGTGTCCCATAATCAAAATACTAATTTCCCTGTAGATCTTTCCTGAGCCTGTGCAATTTCTCCCAGTGAAGCTCTCCTTAATGCAAGCTCTATTTGTAGAGAGCTTGTTTTGATGAAACAATGGGGGGGTTTATACATATATATAAAATAATCCCAACTAGCTTTAACAGAACAAGTGCTATTGTCCTAAAACACTTCTATTCCTATGAAACTTAGTCATGCTACACTCTTCTAAAAGCTGCAAATTTGCCCAAAGAAAAGCAGAGCACCGTGACTGCAAGACAGGATGGTTTTATGTAAGAAATCATTCTGCTGTCAGTGGCACTGGTAACAGAACTCCTAGTTAAAGCAGGGGGAGGTGGATGAACAGCCCCTTATTAATGACATGATGAGGGCTGTAGGGCTGGGTGGGCTGTCCTGTGGTTAATTGTACGTTTTCAAAGCCAGCAAGTTCAGTGATACATGCTATTTTACATGCAAAGTAACTCAGTCTGTGGCAAGTTCTGTTCTTGTTCCGTTCACAAATGACCTCTAGTCAAAACTTTGGTTGTGTGAGGCTTGGTATGGTTTCGAGAGCAAAGAGCAGATGTTATAGGGAGAAAGATACTTTGCTGATGTGTACCAGTTAGGTGGTTCTAGCTAGATAGATTGGAAAGATGAATGTAGGATACAGCTGTGTTCCCTATGCTGTACTACAAAGGCAGATGTCTGGCATCTCCTTCCTGTTGTGTTGGCATTGCTTGCATGAGCACCCGCTTGCTAGCAACGCCAGCTGGCTGGCCTTTGGGATCACTGGTCCCAGAGCACAGCCTTGCTGCCTGAAAAACCTGGAGCATCAGCCAAGGGGCATTGAAGTCTGTGTGCTTGGGCCATGGGTGCCTGAGACAGTTTTTAAAGCCCAGGGGAAATGTTTCCCAATTTGATTGGTGTTTTGGATCTCTCATGAAGTATTTGAGTAATTGGAGACTGTGCTCTTTATGTTTGGATGGGAAGAAGGCTGGGTTTGTTTTTCAGGTCAGTGAAAATTATATTGCTATTCCAAGGGCAAATGAGTGTAATTCCCGGCTGGTTTGGTATTTAGAGTTTTGAGGGCCATTTCTGTTGCTACAGCGACAAAGGGTCATGAGGTCCTCCCCACGTGCCTTGAGCTCGTGTTGTGGGACGTAAATTCTGCATGCCTGCAGGCAAAACAGGAATAGAGGCAGCTTGGACTGTGCATCTTCTGTCAGAAGGATGGAGGGGAGAAATGTTTCCTTCATGCCCATTTGATGGTGAGCATAAGAGAGTCAGGGTGAACACATCTGTCCCTTAGAAAATATTTCTAGTATTTCATTCTTGCAGTGAATGAGGACGAAGGGCACAAGAAGGGAAAGGAGATATGTCCAGGGACAGTGTCTGAGCTGGCCTTTGAAAGCATCTCCTGGCTGGTGCCACTAGTACCCAGCTCTGAGGCACAAAGGTGGCAGGCAGTTCTCCAAGCTTGTCAGCTGCTGCAACTAGCAGGGAGGAATTGGGCTGGCACATAGCCTGCCTTCCAGCTTTTGGAAACACCCAGTTTTTGACTTCCAGCCCTATATAATGGGATTCTCCACACAGCCGGTCACCATGTGGAGCACAATCATCAAATGAGGTTTAAACTCAAGGAACAGCCAGAGGCCTTAACCAGTCTCTGGTTATTCCACGAGTGCTGCTATTGCCCCCGCTCTGGTTATTCCATGAGTGCTGCTATTGCTGTTTACTCATCTGCACGTGCAGAGTTGAAAGCTGTAAAGAAATCCTATTCAGTCTGAGCCAAAAAGTATGGCTAGGCTTTGTGTGTACAGAGGGCTTTATAAAGGTCATGAATTGAGCTTTTGTGCCAGCCTTTTTGTGATTTACTTGTCATTGTTTCTCTTTCTCCAGGAATTCCTCCTCTGAATTGCCATCTGCCAGCTCTTTTAACAGGGAGTTCTGTGTTGCAGATTTCTGTTAGTACAAGTCTTGCTGCCTTTGTGCAGGAAAGCTGGACCACTGTGGAGGCCTCCATGTGTTGCTATATCTACTGGAGTCATGCTGAAGGGTGGCTTGGGTTTTGGAGGGAAAAGAACAACTAGCTCCCAATAATCTGCTGCACTGAGTGTAATCTAATTTTGGGACAGCAGGGAAACCCAGGGTATGAGAGAAACTGTCGGACCAAGTAAAAATTAAAAAGGTTTTACTATCAATTTTGTGGTTTAGGTCTGTGAGGGGTTCATTCAGACTCATTCATGAGCCTTCTGTTACCAGTTCTGAGTATGTTTTTGACTGCTTTCACGCTAATGCCGTGGAAAAGGATTAGGCACAGAAGACCATTTGCAAAGATGCTTCTTCTGGTCACTTGCTATAACTGAGGTTTACTGCTGAGCTCAGACCTGCAGAATGCTGATGCAATGACTAAGGTGGTTCTGTCTCTCAGTTCTGTAACAAACACTATAAAATGCTCAGGATGCTTTTGATTAGTAGCGATGGAGTTAGGACGTTCAGCCTTCATGTGTATGTCTTTCAAAACAGTCAAAGGGAGTATGTCACACTCTCAGCATTAAAATTCTTCATAATTCCACTCTTGAAAGCAACCAGCATCTCCTTCTGTACAGCAGAGTGAGGGAAGCTTCTTCTGTTGAAACTCAGCCAGGCACTGTTTCTGTTTAGAAGCTGTGATGCACTGATTGTAAATAGAAGGCAGCAGTTTCTACTGCTTGTGGTTTCAACTATGACAGGAAAGCAAAAATAAGGCTATGCAAGGCAGGGATCCTGGGGAAGGATTAGTTTGCCCATCTGTGGGGCAAGTGAGTAATGGTTTAAGCTCCCTCTGATATGATAAGAGTGGGTTATCTGTGAGAGGGGCTTGATTTCTTTCAAATAATTAGCTTAGCCTAGAAGCCTGACTTTTAGTCATTTAGCATTGGGTAAGATGATCATCTTCTGCACCTCTATGTTGAGATAAAAACTGTGGATTTTTCCCCAGTTTTCCATTCTTAAAAATTACAAGCTTGTAGAGGATATTTTAGCAAAAGTAGAAATAGGTGTGTGATGTGTCCACGTGCTTATCCCTTCCTAATACCAAAACCCACTTTGCAGATGGAAGCCTGAGAATATTGCTGAATTCTGGGTTGTGCTGCACCCCAAGAAAATACTGACTGTCCATATATTTGAATAGTGAAATGCAAGACAAACATGATTAAATAAGGACAGGTGTCTGCACAAGGTAATCCTCAGGGAAAATGTATTGCATTCCCTGAATGTAGATAAACCCCACTTTATACATGGAGGTTTGATGAATAAATAAAACCTTGGTTTTGTTCTGACAGGTAGTATCTCATTTAGTGCTTCTCCATGAAGGGTCAGATCGCTTTGCCTTTTTTATCTCTTGAGGTCTCTGAGCTCCAGTTTGTCCCTACTTTCCTTGTCACACACCTGTTTTGAGGCATGAGTTAATAGGATGCTTTCTATATGTGAGTCCCTCAGATTCACTTCACAAAAGATAGACTGTTTCTCAGGAGGCTGTGTTCGGCTAGGAGACAGAACTGTAATCTGGAGGTGGTATTTGTTAGACACCCTAGTATCATAAAAAATTGGAGGGCCAACCAATTAGCTGCATCTATCCCACCTTTAAAGCTAAGGACTTTTAAAAAATATCTTTGGAAAGTAAGAAAGAATAGAAAGATGATAGGGAAAAAATCCAGGCTGTCTCCTTCTCTTGCACAGGTTTGCTTATTCAAAGTCTCTCTCAGAAATAAAAAAAAAAAAACAAAAACAAACAAAAAAATCCTGTAAATAAGAGGGGACCTATGAAGGCTTCTGCTGACTTTGCTAAGCTTGAGGTTGTGTCCTTAAAATGAGCATGAGGAGCCAGCCACAGCTGTGAGATATCGAGTTTTAAAATCAGTTTTAATGGGACACAACAGGTAGATTGCAAGTATACAATGTTATAAACTTTAAAAGATTAGTTGTGATGGTTGAGACAGATTAAATGAAGCTTTGTAGACAAATACTAAAGATGTGTTTCATTTCTTGGGTTTGGGATGGGGCTTTTGGCTGGTTTCATTTCTCCCAGTTAACAGTGCTTCATTCTTCTGGGGTAAATCTGAAACTGAATCATGACCTTGCTGGGTTCCCAAGATCAGCCTAGAACTGTAAGTTGTGGCTGACAGGATTTTCCATACCAATTTTCACATTATTCCCCCTTTACCATCACAGTTAAAACTCTTTTCACTTTCTAAGGTAGAGGAACCTTTGTGGGACTCAGGTTTTAATGCATAATTCAACCTTCAAAGTCCAAAACAAGCATGCAGAAATCAAAGGCTTGACATGAAGTAAGTTATTTGATTCTGCAAATAGCAGTGCAGTGGTTCTTCCATTGAAGAGGCTGTATTGCCTTTAGGATTTACTGTAACCGAGACTGTCATTTGCTGGATATTGATAATTCAGCTCTTGCCTCTCTGGAAAAAGTAGTTCACTAACTGCTGTATAACAATTTTCTCAGGAGTTGTCCCCCAGCTGCCTACATGCTTTTCTCAGAGTTTTTTCTCTCAGTTTTACATATGTTAATATATATTATTTTTCTTTGGCATAAGATTCCCAGCAGCAAGTGGAATTCCCATGCTGAAAAGCAGTATTTTGACTTTAAGTAGTGACAATTCCACAAATCCTGCAAAGGCAGGGGCACTGTACCCGGAACTAGACCACTGAGCAGGCATCTTCTTGTGCTTGCTGAGTAAGACTGGATGAGAGTGGGGAGACAACATGAGGCTGACAGCAAGGCACAGCCACCTGCCTCAGCAAAAGAAATCCTAGTGTTAGCAATTATGATACAATCTACCTAAATCCCTGTAACTGAGGCATGGGTTTTATACATAAGAGTCTGAGAATTTCCAGCCTCACGAGAAATTTTATCTAAATGTTGTTTTCTAGCATTTCTGTGCCAGATGTATCACTGTATACATCAGATTGTCCCTCAATTCCAGTTTTGCCGGCTCTAACGTTGTTCCACAGGTTCAGGCGTAAGTGCTGGTCCTGCAGCGTGCAAGTTTACAACTCACACGGGAATTGACTTGTAACTTTGCTGTCTAGTCTGCAAGTCCAGCTAGTCCTGGCCCTAAGGGGCTGGCTTGGCCATGCTTATCTTAAACCATTTCTTGAACATATTCTAGTGTCTCCAGTCACAACTGTTCTTGCAGGGGCACTGTGGGGCTCAAGTGAAGCCATGGCGTAGGTGATAAGCATCTTTTCCCAGGCCTCATCTTCAGCCTTTGTGTGATTTCTGGAGGAATAGAAACCTGGACCCAGTAGTAAATAGAGCAGATCCAGGCACTGTAGCAGTGGGGAGCACTGGGGTAAGTCTTGCAAAGAACAGGCAAGCCTTTGCAGGTGTGAGGTACACCCCAGTAAAGCAGGGAATAGCTCCATAAAAGCCCAGTGGACTGGCTATAGTACCGTGTTTAAAAGGGCTCCATGTTCCTACCTGAGACTGACATGCACCTTTGGTGTCTGCCTGGTCTGTGGAGAGACGGGAGAGACATGTTCCCGCTGTCTCTCCTGTCTGAGGCGGGTGAATCCATAGCTGAATTCATAGAGAGACATGGCAAGGCGGAGTCCTCAGTCAGTTATAAATCATTGATGCTTTCCCAGTCCTGTGCTTCCCAGACTTCAATAATTTCATTGTTCCAGCCGAACAGGAGTTTTACCTTGTTAAATTCAGGGAGTGCCACTGATGGCAGCAGTCTTTTATCCTGTCCTTCTCATTTTCTGACAGACCCATAATGAATGATTAATCTCAGTGTGTTGCAAAGGGTTCAACTACCTGTTTCTTTTTCCTGTAATAAAATATGTGCTGTTTGATTGTGAAGCATCTGTATTTGGATTTTTTTCCCATTTAATCTCTTTTATATTGTGAACCTACTTAAAAAGCTGTACTATAACCCTGGAAAATGTAATTTTTTCCCTATTGTCCCTTTTATTTTCAAAGAACTGATTTCACTATTTTTAATGCATAGCAGTGTGTGGGCCTTTACCACCCATCCACTCTAACACTCAAGTTTATTGATTCTAAATATATACATTTCACTGGCTTTCATGATTATTGTCAAAAATCAAAGCAGACAGAGACACCTCTAATTTACAGGCCCGGGTTTCCATGGAGGTATCACATTAGAAATCAAATCTTCCCTCTCTATTCATGGTCTAGAACAGATTCTCCATAGGTGTAAATTACTACAGCTCTGTGGGGCTGTGGTCTTCCAAAACAGCATATTTTCTGACATGGTTCAATATTGGAATCATGTCAGTACTTAAATAATTCAAGAGCACGGAAACACTGGGTCCATTGATTTCTTCTTTTTCTTGAAGTTATTTAAAAAATTTTTCTTTCAGTGTTGTTTTTGGGTTGAAATACTGAAAGCACAATAAGATGGAAAATTAGTTTTATGGAAACATCTTCATAGGAGGCCTGATTGCTGTTATGCCAAGAGGAGGTATCTTAATTTACTAATGTATCATTCATGTCAAAATAACCTTGTAGTTTTATGTTGTACATTCAGTACTTGCCATTTAATATTGCATAAACTGTATTGCTAGTTCTCAGCAAACTCACCATAATAGCTGTATCCAATATATACTTGCTTGGATAGTTTGACAGTCTAGTGGATTCCTTGCAGCAATTTAATGAAATCATTGCTGACTGACTTGCAGCATGGTTTGTCACAGATTAACTCCTCAGGTGACTAGAGTTTTACAAGTGGCCCTGAAAAGGCCAGTGACTTATGTAAACATAATTCTGCAACTTGCTTGAATCTTCCTGTCCTCAGGAAAGGAGACAAAACCAAAGTGGTCACAAATTTTTAACTTGTTGGGCCACCTCCCTGGCACAGAGACTCGCTGGTGTGTTATTTTGCTTTTCTGCCTTGTTGAAATGCTGTCTCATAAGCTGGTGGTATTTAGGGCTAGGAACTGTGTAGAGATCTTTCTAGTAATGGTGGTGTGAACTTTTTTTCATAGCAACTCACCAGCTGTCTGTATAACTACCCCTGGCATTAGTGATGGTTTTTAGAAACCTGCAGCTGATGAAACGCTGAGCTAATGTACATTTTTCCGTCACTTGTATTCAGATAGTACAGATGACCTCAGAGGTATCTACTCATTTTATGGGCACCCTACCTCTGAAGTCATTAGCGCTTAATTTTCACTGCTGCTTGCGCTCAACAACGTTAGCAGTGGCTTCATGAATTACTAATGTGGTGCTTAAAGGTGAAAAGTAAAGACCTCATCAAATTCTGGATATTTTGCATATACATTGCAGATAATTAAGTATCTGAGAGGCGATGCTTTTTTCTTCTCTCCCCCTTTGCTGTTAGGGTATTCAGTAAGAGAATCCTTTTAGTATCTTTTGCTGCTGAGGATTAACCTTTGTTTAATGCTGTCCGGTCCTATGTGGTATATCACACGCTGCATTAACCCTCATTTGCAAAGCTGCTTCTTGGGTTCTGTGTGTTTACACTGGCAAGATCCAAGAGGTAATTACAGAGCTCCTTTGAAAGACATTAAGTGCTGCAGATGAAGTCTTTTCCCGTAAATCAGACATCACATATACAGTTCGGTTTGAGAACTCAGGGAGACCATCTTTCTCTTTTCCCTCTGAAACTCTTCTCCATCAAATCAAAAGCAGTTCTTCAAAGCATTGAAGTGTATACTTAGCATTACGCTCTTGAATTCAATAAGACACTTCTGCCTTTACTAAGCAGGCATGTCTTTAAACAAAGCACTTAAACACATGTTTAATTAGTTATTGAGACAAGAGGCACAGTGTATGTATTCTGTTCACATTTTAAAAAGGGAATTTTTTTCCACAGTATGTATGACCTCTTTAAAGAAACAAACATACTTATAACTTGAGTAATGTTGGTTTTTTTCTTTTTCAATTGCATTTCAATTCAGTGTAGATAAAAATGGTCTTTTGACTCATTCTTAAAAGTTTAAATACCTGTTTTGCCCAACCCCTTTTGAAACCCTGTTCAGACATACAGCTTCTTCAAAATAAATAATTGTGCCAGAAGCTATGTTCATCAGGAAACTGTTTTTAGTATCACCTGCATAAACCAAATCACAGATGTTTCAATCAAGGATGATTTTTTTTAAAGAAAGCCTTTTAATTGCCTGCTCTGCAGTATCACATGTTTGCTTGTAATTTAGTGCCTTATCCAGAGGAATGTCACAGGGATTAGTTTCTTCTGGAATACAGAAATGATTAGGAAATTAAAAATCCTTATACAGTTCCTTGATATTTACAGAATACCAAAACCATTTGAAAAAAATGTTTAAATTATTATAATTCTTACAATCACGTTCTAAACATTTTTTTCTGAAGTCTACCGTACAGTGGGGATTTTTTTGTTGCCTTTTTTTCCTGCCAGAATAATGAATTACACTTTGGGTTATGTGCTTTTGGATTTTTGAAATTTTTCTCTTTATTAAGGACTGACACTATGCTGTGCAAGAGCACTCCACAAATGATTACTTGAAAGAGGAACTGTGAGGGATTTTAGCACATCTGAGCTGATTGCTTTGGGGACAGAACTGTGATGTTCTCCACCTGTCCAGTGACAGGTAACACAACACACACTATTGTAGACTTTGCGGACATTATAGTCACCACTCATGGATTCCAACGTCATGGTGAGAATTACTTTTTAGTAACAAGAGTGGTGCATTCTGAGCAAAACTGATTGTTCAAAGCTTTGCTGGAAACTGGTCCTGACCTGTGTTTATTTGTAACAGATGCTGGAGAGGAAATTCTCATATGCAGGTACACGTTCACCTGGCTGAACTTGTTGATACACAGACTGAGTCATATGTTCCTGAATCTGTAACAGTGAAGTTCAGACTTGATCACAGAGTAATTTAGGGGCATTGATTGCCAGTGTTGAATGGGCATCATGCTTCATTTGGGAGTGCTTCCACCTCTAATTCATCTAGCTGTGTCTGAACTGTGAGCAAGAGCCGTAGGGGGCTTCAATGTCCTTTTAGCTAGTTAAAACACTAGCCTGGCAATAAAGCCTACTGCAGACCTGGAGTGTAAACTCCACCAAATGCAGAGGTATTCACGTTCCTTCCTAGCTGCACTTCCAGACAACAGGATCAGAGGTTCATTGCTCTTCCAAAGATATATGGGCGTTTCCAATGTTTTTATTGTCAGGCATGCAAATATCAGTTTGCATTACAGAGAAAGAGGTGATTGGCTGGAAATACTCATGTAGAAGTTGTCAAAACAACTTCATAGTTAAGTGAATGCTTAACTTAATTTTCCTCCTTCCAATCCATGTAGGCATTTCTAAACTACCCTCTTGTTTGAAGCAGAAAGAATTAATTTTTATCTTATTAATATGGATATGTAGGTCTGAGTTTGGCAAGACTTTCTTTTGTGATGCATGAAAATATTGAGGTGATTCAATCCTATGAAAAGATTAGGTTTGGAAAATAGCAGTTAGCTAGGCTTTACTTTCACATTCTCATATTCCCCAGGATAGCTCTTAATTGCAGATGCATGGGTGACCTATCACCTCTCTGTAGGAGGCTGCAAGATCTTCAATCACCACTGTATCTGTGCCTCTTGCAACATCTTTGGGAAGCAAAGGAGTGCCATTGTCCTAAATCATTTGTCCAAGATCACAGAGGAGGTGAGTGGCGGAGCAGGACTTGAGCCCGTGCCAGCACTCTAATCTTTCTGCCCTGACACTGCCTCTGTTTAAATGACTTTAGGGGCTGATGGCAAAACCTTTGGGATGCTGCTTTGCTCTAGAGGATCTGTCCATTGTCTAGTGCACAATCCACCTACTTGCGCACGATGCCTCAAAGCCTAAAATGTTCTTGATTGTAATCAATGTGCAAGTGCTGAAATCAATTGACTGTAAACACCTGTTTAATGGTAAGCAGGTGCTTAAATGTGGTGTTGCACAGGAATGCACGGTGATAAAAGCTGCCAGGCTCTGGTGTTGTGTTTAACAGCAAGAAATTTAAAAATCAGGAAGAATATACATTTTATTACTTAGTAGATGTGGCTGTGCTGCAGTATCAGGAAATACGTTAACTCATGCCCAGCAAGCTGTCCAGATCCTACCCATACTCTGTGCTCTGATAATGAACTAAAAAAATCAGTCTCCTGAATTTTAAGTCTGTACCTTTAACATGAAATTCACTTAAGCCATTGTGGTGAGTGTTGGAGGCAGAGGAAGAGAAAGGAACATCTCAACTCCAATCTTGTTTTTCAAAGAGAACATCAGCACCTAATAAGTTTTTTCATCATATTCAAGTAGGTGATCATTATCCACCTCAAAGTAAACATCTGACTTGATCTAGGCAATTGTGAAATGGCTTGATCCTTCGTCAGTGTGGTGTAGTATACAGGCATCTAGAGCTGACCTTTACAAAAGCAACCTTAAAAGTCAGATGCCATCCTCTTTCTAGCAGCTATTCCTCTGCAACAAGACTACCCTTCACTTGGTTGGTTGGTTGTTTAATCTTCATTGAAATAGCTCATCAGAAATCAGAGCTGCCTTGCTTAGCCACATAAGGCTCTGGCTTTAAACTCTGAAGCATGTTACAAGAAATCTTACCAACTTACCTCTATCACACAAAAAAAGCCTCCAAAAACCATTAGGATTTCTGTGTTACAGCTCCCCCATTAGGGATGCCATTTCCCAACCAGGACAAAACCTGAAAGTGGATATTCATGGATTTCAGGTTTGGTTTGGAGGCAAAAGGCCTCCTGTCTGCAGACTTCTGGGAAATACCTACTTATCAGCAAAGCTCTGCAGGGGAAGGGAAGGGTGGAGTAACTATTCTATCAAACATCTTACCTTTTTTTTTTTTGGAACTTTATCTAAAACAGCTTCAGGCTACTCAAAATTTTACAGCCTTTCAAAACCTTACAAGCCAGCTGTAAAGCAAGAGCTCCTCTTGTTAAACAGCCAGCAAATCAAGGTGTGAAGCTAAGGATATGCAGTAGCAAGGGATATAAGAAATGTGCCTCTTCTGCTGCATTTATCTTTAATAAGAGGATGCCTAAAAGCTTCAGCTTTCTTTTATCTTTCACAAAGATTTACCAGAACAAGTGGTAGTAAGCCTTTAATGCTGTTGCTTTACATAAACAAAAATGTTAAATTTTGTTTCCATTTTCATTCATCCTGATTTGAAAAACCTCTGTGTTAAATAACAGTCTATTATTTTGGAAGTTTGTTTGGGGCTTTTCTTGAGATGCCAAGCAGTACTGATTATATCACTGCAGTATTTTGAATTCTTTTTCACCCTCATATTTACCTTATATAGCCATGTAGCTTGATATTTGACATGATTTTTTTTTTTCTCCTTTTATCTTTGTGGAAATAATCAGTATTGCATTGTAACCAGCATCAGAACTTCATTGTGACAAATCTCCTGTGCCTGTTTAATGAAGTGCAATACATACAATGTGGAACTTAAAGTCTTTGTCTGAATCTAGGGTCTGTTCATCCCAATGTGAACTTGATTCCTTTTCCTTTGACCTGTGGTTGTATGGTAGATGATGTTCTGCAGTCTTGAAGGGGAGGCACAGCTTCTGTAAGCAATTTGTCTGACCCTTTGGTGCTGGCACAGGGCTGTGGTAGGGCAACGATGATTGACCAGAGGATGGGATTGGGCTGCCCTGGGTTTGTGATGTTTCTTTGACATAGCCTGGGACCAATCACTGTAGACACAAAGGGAAGTATATAGTTATCCCCACTCTTTCTTATCTCAACTCTTACAATGGTCTGCCACGGTCTCGGTTGGTGTCTATGACCATGATCTATTGATTTTAATCAAGTGATGCTGACTTATGTTACCCAGATCCCAGAATGATGAAACTTCAGTCTTAAAACCAGTCCTTCCTATCTGTCTGTCACATGGCGTGTGAGATCTCATAAAGCCCAGCAGCTTCCATTCCTGACCACAGGAGCTATTTCTGGCACAAGCGTGTCAAAGTGCTGTTTATTCTATGACAGCATGCCTGTCCTCTTGACTCTGAAACGTGGCTTGCTTGTGAGGATTAACCCACCTGGTCATAGCCAGGCCACAGTAGTTTGTGTGGGAAGAGTTGTGTCCTACCCAGAAGCCACAGAAATTCTTCCAACTACACAAGTTAGATGCGTAGAAAGATTCAGATTTTAATTTTAATTTGTTTTTCTTTACTGCTGAGGAGAAAAAAAAAAAAAGGCACAACACAAAAAACAAATTAATTGGTCCTGCACTGCACAGAGAGAGTGATTAATCTCTTGTGTTCAGGAGCATCTGTCTACTACTTCTGCTTGAATTCCTCAAAAGGCTAAGAGTGTTTCTAATGGTCATTTAAATAATAAATGCCACCACACTCATTAGGGGTGTATCAGTCGTTCTTTTTCTGCTCTGGTGCTTGTTGTATTCTATTAATATTTATTGAATGCCAGGAAATTCATCCTGAGCTAGTGGTCCACATTTCTTTTCAAGGTCACCAAATATAAATATTTTATTTATCTAATTTAGAAAAACGACATTAGATGCAATGCAGTAAGCATGACAAGAGTATGAATTAGTGGAAAGCTTCCCTCAGGAAATGTATCCAGGTACCAGTAATGGGTAATTACAAGTCCAATAGCTTCTCTCCTAGCAGGTAATAAAGATACATAATGGCTATACAAGCCCTCACCTGAAGGTGTGCATATGGCAGTAGCAGTTAGTAGCACAATAGATTATTTACTGCGAGGGCATCGGAAGCATCCAAATCTCATTCTGGTGTTTGGGGTCTAGATAGGCTTATTAGCATTTCAGCTTCAATATTTGACATGGATATGCATGGGAGGTACATGACAGATTTTCAGCAGCCCTTTGTGAATGAACAGGCCTAAATCCAGTCGATGCTTGATGTTGTGTCTTGTGCTGGCTAAAAAAAAACCATGCCATCATAGCAGTGGCCAGAGTAGCTCATTTTGAGTATTGCATGGGATTTCTGACCCCAGACGGGGCTGCATTACCTACTTGCTGTACATGTGTAGTCCAGGAGAGTCCTGTTTCTTTCTCACCAGTTATAAGATGAAGAGAAGATTCTGACGAGGTTTTGTGTTCCGAATGTTCCTGTATATTAGGACTTCCATGCTCTTTTCTGCTGCATATTCCATTTCTGCACTCTTGGACTCTGTTATCTTTACATTCCCTGCAAATATAAAAATTCATCTCATGATGTTCTCATTTTAAGCAAGCGCCACCCTGCCTTCTCCAAAAAGAAGACAATATGATGTGTGGCGGTACCTTTTAGTAATTGATAATTGCATTCTTGCAAATGCTGGCTATAAGAAAACAATGCTTCAAAAAGGAAAAAGCCAGTAGATTGTTTACCTCCTCAAAATGTTTGCCAAAGAACAGTTCCCCTAAACTGAGTATTGAGCTGTCAAGAATCAAAGAAAACAAATGAAGTGGCATTTAATTTAATTGAATATTGTGCTTGTGGGGTTTTGTTTCTGTATTCAATTTTTTCAGTGCATTGTAGTCTTTTGCTACTGCTAAGGTTAAAATTAAAATTAAATGTTTGCTGCTATTGTCTAGAAATATCGCAGACAAAGCACAGGCTTCTAAAGACGTGGGTGTTGAAAAACTTGTGGGTTTTGGCAGTACTGTTTTTTAAATAATACACACACAATATCCAAGGAAAGATACTACAGGAGAATTGGCTACACAAAGGAAAGATGGTAACTCTGAAGGTTTGACTTAAGTGGTGTGTGACCCGTGCTGCTTCCTGGTTTTCTGCAGGAGCATTCCTAGGGCCTGTTGTACTGGGTTTGCCTGGCCAGGTTTTGGTAGTGGCTGGGCTACAGGGGTGACTTCTGTGAGAGGCTGCTTGAAGCTTCCTCCATGCCTGACAGAGCCAACAGCAGCTGGCTCCAGGATGGACCCATTGCTGGCCAAGGGCGAGCCCATCAGCCACAGTGGTAGCACCTCTGGGATAATGTATTTAAGAAGGGGGAACAGAAATAACCCCTGCACAATACCAACTGCAGCCAGGGAGAGGAGTGAGAATGTGTGATATCAACAGCTCTGCAGCCACCAGGTTAAGTGAAGGAGGAGGGGCAGGAGGTGCTCCAGGTGCCAGAGCAGAAATTCCACGGCAGCCCATGGCACAGACCATGGTGAGGCAGCTGTGTCCCTGCAGCCCATGGAGATCCATGGAGATACAGAGATCCCCCTGCAGCCCATGGAGGACCCCATGCTGAAGCAGGTGGATGCCCAAAGGAAAGCTGTGACCCTGTGGGAAGCCTGAACTGGAGCAAGCTCCTGGCATGCCTTGTGGGCCCATGGAGAGAGGAACTCATGCTGGGACAGGACTTGTGATCCTGTGGGGAGTGACCCACACTGGAGCAGCCCCTTCCCGAAGTACTGCCCCTATGGAAAGGGACCCACACTGGAGCAGTTTGTGAAGAACTGCAGCCTGTGAGAAGGACTCATGTTGGAGAAATGTTGGACTGTCTCCTGTGGGACGGCCCACATCCTGGAGCAGGCAAAAGAGTGTGAGGAGTCCTGCCCTTGAGGAGGAAGGAACAGGGGCGGCAACATGTGACAAACTGACCACTATCACCATTCCCTATGCCCCTGCACTGCTGGGCAGGGAGGAGGTAAAGAAAATTTGGAGTAAAGTTGAGACTGAGAAGAAGGGAGGGGTGGAGGGAAGGTCTTTTTAGATTTTTTGTTATTTCTCATTATCCTATTCTGATTTAAATTGGCAATAAATTTAATTATTTTTCCCCAAGTCGAGTTTGTTTTACCTATGCTGTTAATTGGTGAATGATCTCTCCCTGTCCTTATCTTGACCCATGAGCTTTCATTATACTTTCCTCTTCCCTGTCTAGCTGAGGAAGGAGAGTGATAAGCTCAGCTCTGGAGGGCACCTGACATCCAGCCAAGGTCAACCCTACACACCTTTTTTGATTTATCAAACTGGAGATTTACGGCCCTGTCTCATTGTTGACATTACTGATATTGAGCTCTGATAATACAGTACTAATTGGCAGCTCATTGATAGTCTCAGTGGCAAGGCCTTGGCAAGAACAGATATGGGGAATAAATCATTCCATCTCCCTTCTTGCAAAGTTTGCTTCACTCTGTAGGGAACAGGCCTAATCTCCTGAATCCTGGTTGAAACCATTTCAGATGGGTCTGCGGAATAAAAGAGAGGAGAAATAAGGTCGTTATATAGTCACAGGAACAAACAAAGCTCTGATAACCATCCAGCTGAGTTGCTAAAATAAGTGTTAAATGCATTGAAGGTCCTTATGACTCTAACGCTGAGTATTAGTTATGGACAAGCAGCAACAGGAGCACAAAATGCCAGGAGAGGAAAGACTGGAAAAACTGAGGTAGAAGAAGAAATTGAACTGAATGGAAGAAGCAGGTACCTCTGGAGCTGCATATACAACCAGATCAATGCTTGGAGGGCCTTTGTCATGAATAAAGTCGATCTCTATGTACCCCAGGGACACAGGGCAGAAAGCATAGAGACACCTGAAAAAATAGCACACAGGCGACCAAACAGCTCAGGAAGCCCCTAAAACAGGTGGGGAAGTGTGACACAATCTGTGTGACAGAGCAGGACCAGTGTACATATGGCAGGGGCACAGAGCGAGGAGTGTTTTGAGGACTGCCAGCAAAGCAAGCCAGGAGGGCAGAGCAGCAGCAGGTTGTGGAGCGGGTCTGAGCTGGAACCAGACCCGGAGATGGGCCTGTTATTGCAGGCTCTTCAGAGCATTGGGCTGGACAGGGAGGAGAGGCTTAATGGGTTTGGCAAACAGCTGTAATAAGGTTTGGAGTTTGTCGTGTGCTTGAGCAGAGCAAAAATAATCATGTCACCTTCATTGTTGCTCTTCTCTGGAATCACATTGGAATTGATGCCTGCTGCATTAATGTATATATGTTTGTGTAATGCACCACATCCTCCCCTTATTTCAAACCAACATGGAAAATATGCATGGCAAAAATATCCTTGGCAGCAAGCTAAACAAATTCTAGCATGACAAACTCCTAAGTAAATATTGAACAGTTGCTAATTAAAGTCAAGACTATAGTCCCTGATTTTTCAGTTAACACACCCAATATACAGTAATGCCTTCATTATCTTTGTGTCTAAATATACTTACAAGAAATCTGTAAGTCTGGTGGTGAACTTTCCAAGGCAGGTGATTTTCTATATTTTCAATGGTAGAGCAGTGGTGGATTGAGCTGAAACTGAAGGGAAGCTCTTGTGGAAATGTATCATAGTTTGAAAAACTTTGGCCTTGAATAACCTTGGCTCTTCCTGTTACCTTCCATTTCTTTTCAGTTTACTCTCAGATGAGGCATTCTCCATCAATTACTTGCCCCTTCATCAGCCATGTGGGCAACTAGTCTGCAAGAGAGTTGGCCTTTCATGGATAGTTCTGCCAACTGCCCACACAGGGAGCAGCATTCTCTGCTGTGAGCTGTGCAGTGCTCTGGCATTTTGTTCAAACCACGCAGCTGCCCTCCCTCTGTAATTGTTGTGGAGGAGACTGATTAGCCCCATAATGAGATCAGTGTTTGATAGCTGAGATTAACTGGAGCCTCTGGAGGTGCCTGCTCTCACTCAGGACAAACCTTGTTTGTCCCTTGGACAGGTCACCTAACAAGGAGATATAGAGCACGAGGATGGGGAGATGCCCATGGCTTAGCTGCTGTCTGGACTCCCGACTACCTAATGACAGCCTGCTGCTTGCCTGTTCCCATGACAGCACTCCTGATGGCCATTCACGGAAAACCTGCTTCACAAAGGATACACCTAGACAAATGAGGGATAATGGTTTAAATTGCTCACTACTTGAATTTTTCAGGAGTGCTCAGAATTAGAGCCTGTCAGGATTTTGTCAAATATTTTTAATCAGAAAATGCCATCTTACTGAAACACAAAGTTTGGGCATGTTTTCAGGAAGTCAGCTACAACATTTTAAAAAAAAAAAAAAAAGAAAGGCTAGATTTAAGGTTTTTTAGGCCAACGTGCTGACTGAAAAGTTTGTCTTCTAGTCTGAAATGAATTTTAGAAGTGTGTGTCACTTTGGTGATTTTTATTTTGATTACTGATCATATTTAGAACAAATTCAAGTATGATTGACTTGAGCTGACACTGTGCATTTAGTTTGGAGTGTGGTTTTTTGTTTTTGCAATTTCAGTAATAATGTCAACTTGATATGGGGAATGTTTTTTTTATTTTATATTTTTCTCCTAGGCAGGTAAGATAATGTCCTATGTATCTCTACTGAGTGCTCATCTAAATATGTTCCATTTTAGTAAAAGTGTGATTTTTTTTTTCCTTTTTTTATGCCCAGTGGGAGAAAATAATAAGAAAATTCAGAATGCTTTTGAAAAACCTTTCCTATATTTTGCAATGGAAGTCCTACTACATTTCGGTTTTTAAAGTCCAAAAGTGTATCTCCCTTTAGCATGAGGGCTATGAAGTTGTCTTCACTTTGGAGGGACTGGAGAAATGGGAACACATGTCCACTGATGTTGGTTTCTACTGGTAAGAAACGTAGGCTGCTGCTGCTAAGCCACGAAATTCAAACCACAAACCAAAGTAATTGGGCTGAGAGTTGCTCCAGCAGTTGGCTGCTAATTCTGAAAAATAATCTACCACCTGTTGTTTAGTCTGTAGGATTAAAGAAGGTTTAATGTTTGAGGCAAGAGAAATTTATTGCTCCAGATGGAGCACAGTTTTTAAAAAAAGTATGGGCGATGATCAATTCAGTGCAGTAGTCTACTTCTTTCAAAAAGGTAGCCTGGTACAAGCCATAGCACTCTTAATAGCAATTAGTGGACAGAGCTGTTTTCCACCCTCAGAAATTGTTTTCTCTATTTGGAAGTCATCACAGATGAGTTTATCACAATCCTTTAACAGATATGCTGTGTAATTGTCACTTTTTTTTTTCCCTGAGTGTGTCGTCAGGTTTTAATAAGAGGCAATAATTTTATTGTCCCACTAAGAATGTAATCAAAGATGTGTTTCATGCACAGGATAAATAGTTGCTGGAGAGGAAAATACGAAATTTCAAGGGTTATTTTGTTTGGGTTCTATTTACTGACCATCTGGAAGAAGAAATTACTGGCAATGAGAAACTTTCAGAAATTAGTGGTGTAAAACAGATGAGAAGACAGGATAAGGTAAATTTATTAGCTGGACAGACTAGAACATATTGCTTGGAATATTTCTGCTCAGGAAAAAGCAGACAACAGTTTTCTGATAGATGTATAATTTTTGTAACAAAAGTGTTTTCAGGAAAAATTTCCCAGTTTGGAGAGGGGAAGGGGGGGGATGGGAGGATACTTTCTGGTAGGGCTAGAAGAGGGGACTTTACTCTGAAATAATCATTTGTCCAAGGCCTGTGGAACTTACAGGACGTGGAGACGTTGTTCCAATTCCTGGTCTGGGTCAGCCTGGGATATAAATTTGAGGCATTTGGTGGGAATAGAGGAAACTTGACCAACATCATACAGAGGTGTACATTGTCACAGCAGGCACGCTGGTGTATGGTCACACTGCACACATGATGTTGATAACCACAATGTTCACCAAGAGTCCCTCACATGCACTGCTCCATCCTTGGGGCAGATTTTGGGATATATTAAGTGGAAATCCTACGCTGGATAGGATTTATTAAGAATATTGCCCTGCTTCTGGTCAGGCTTTGTACTGAGCTTTTTTTCCGGTCTTGTACTCTTAGCTGCTTCTTCCATTTCCTCTAACATTTTATTTTCCTTAGCTTCAGTTTTCCCCCTCTTTTGTCTTATAATTCTCAGGACTGTTGGATGAGGTAAACTAAATTCTAGAAAGTAAATCTCTGATGTCTCTCCATGTCTTCTTTCAGTCACCCCTGCAGTGTGGCTATGCGAGTGCTGGATATCAGCTGCTCCTTTTTCCCCTCACAGACTCCAAGTTTCCTACCTGTTGACTCTCTCTCCCTGTTTTGTCTAGTCAGATTCATGCAGCTGGGTGCATTAAGGCTGGAAATCCATAGTGACACAGATCACTGCAATGGCAGCAATCCTGTTCTTTCTGATGCTATTCCCTGGCACATGGTCCTTGCACCTCCAATGTGCCCAGCCTGTTCAACTTGCTGAGTCAGGAGAAAACTGGGGGCTTTTGGTTTTGTTTTGTTTTGGGTTTTGGGTTTTTTTTTTGTTTGTTTGCCTTTGTGGGATTTAACTTCTCCTTTTTCAACAGACTCAGCAGGCTGGACACAGGGTCAGATGTGGGACTTCCCAGCATGGGATGGCACTGTGGCCCTTAACAATTCAGTCTGCTCTAAAGCCGGGACCTCAAGTCCTTTGGTCAAAGAAGCGAACCCAGCCTGTTGGATGGGTCCTACGGTAGTCCTACAGTAGAACAAGGCAAAAAAACTTGTTCCCTTTTGTTCAGCCAGAGATTCTGTAAGAAACCATAAGGCAATGTAAACTGAGAACAAATCAAACAGCGCTGCCATCTGTAATAGGTGTCTGGACTGGCAACTGGTGGAAAAGCTTTGGAAAGCTTTTTAGATAGCAGCTTGACCAGCACAACCTCAGAGCACACATTTCGTACTGTTTTAAAGCTTTGAATTTAAAGCATCTCGTTTTTCACCACTAGCAGTTTGCATTTCAGTGGCAGTAAATATTGAAAGGCCCCAAGACATAAAGAATCCTTAGGGATGCTGTAGTTCTCCCTTGTTTTTCTTTAACATAGACACAAACATTAGTATAGCTGGTTAAGGAGCAACATCTTTGTCTAAGTGAAATGATTAAACCAAAGTTTACTGTTTACTAAAGCACTTTGGTTTTCTTGAAATTTTCCAACCGAGAAGATTTTTTCTTCCTTTCTGTGCTACTTGGGTTGCTATTCCCACCTCTACAGGGGAACATATTCAGACAGGACTGATAACAGCCTCTATGTCTATTATGTTTTCCAACCATAAAAAGTGTTTGTCATCTTCTAATGCTTTAAGGAGTGTTGACGTTTTGAAGCAAGTTATGTCACCCAACAGAAGGTTTAGCAGATCAGCAATGATACTTGAGAAATTCAGTGGAAGGAGGCATCTTTTAAGCCGTCTTTCTGTCTGGAGCACCTTCTGGCAGATTATAAATGTTTACCATTCTCGGTGTCTGACCCAGCTCATGGTTATGGTCTGTGGGATGTCAGTGGGGCAGTACAACTACTGTGCTTTTACTCTCGATGACTTGTGCAGTTTGCAGAGCTGGGTCCCACTCTGGCAAGCAGCCTTTCTGACAGCTGCTTTTGAAGTGGCTGCACACTCTTCATGAGCAAGGCTGGTGGACACATTTATGGAGCAGGCCCTCAGGCTGGTGCAATTGTCTGGCAAGTAAGACCCAAGCCACCTTTAGGGAACCTCTGCCTCAAGGAGTGCTTGCAAGATTTTGAAAGAATTCAGAACTTTGGAAAGCAAGTCTTAGGCAGTGACTAAAACACCAGGAGAATGGATTAAGTGTTAAGCAAAATATTCACAAATACTTCTGTATTTGTACTTCTGTCACACTGATACCACTGCAAGAAAAGCTCTGTGAATTAAATACACAGTCCAGGACTATAATTTTCCTGCTACCCCAAAGGGAAAAAATGGCCCTATTTGGCAGATTTCTTATCAATACATTGCAAAAGATAAAGACCTAGCATGTGAAAGTTTTCAACCAAAAGACTCAACAATATGACAGCATCTAGCAGTAATATTTTCCAGTGCAGGTGCTAGACCCTGTCCAGCTCTCTCAATCAGAGTCTGAGAATGAAATGTCTTAGCACAAAATCTGCTGAGAAATCGATAGCTAAAGTGCTGTGTGTGGAAACTCATGCATGTACCTCACATGTGAATTAATCTCAAAGTCTGTAAGTAAATTAAAAAAAACCCAAACAAATTACCCAGGATTTCTCTCCTTAGTTCTTCATTTATTGTAATGACAGTGAAATCTTTTTGTGGACATTAATATTATTTTTTTATTTACTGTACCGATTAACATTTAACAGTATTTCAAGAAGAAATGGAAGAAAACAAATTCATTGACTTTGCCATAGTAAATTGGTAAATGTTGACCTAAGCAAAGTGACAAATGTTAAAAATTTTCCCCGTGAAAGAGCTGGATGGAAGATAGAAAGCCCGAAACAAAAGCCTGAGGCAGTAGTTCACATAAATGCTGTGCTGCTGCATTTTATCCCTCAAAGGCTATTCTATTATATGCAGCACTATATTAGTGTGTTCCATGTTCTCATCTTTAATTCACAGCTAATTTCATTTGGGAGGCAAAAAACCCTCCTGAGTTCTCCAAATGAATAGTGTGTGGTATAAATAGTGCTCAGGGAAAATGCCAGCTATCTCCTAGAAGCTTTGCTTCTGTGATGTATGTGGAGGATATATAGTGTAGGTTGTATGTAGACACATTGGTGTGATTCATGCTCCAATGATTTGCCTGGAAGCTTGGAGTAAGCACTGGTTTGGGTTTGAGAAGACGTGGTGTTTGGTATATAATGTCTTTGGGAACTTGGAAATTCCTTTCATTCAAAATTGCTAGCAGTTCAGTGCCTGAATACCCTAAATCTGGCCCCAAAATCTCTGTGTCTGTATTCCTGACACAGGGGTCAAACTTTTTCTTCTGAATCTTATTGAGACTAGGCAGGCTTTGGGGGCAGGATTTTTTCATTCCTACAGTCAGAAGGTTTGGAGCAGATTGAATTAGGATTATCGGTGCCTTTTCTTGTTTGGCATCTTTCAGTAGCTGTGGCTCCTTAGATATATTTAAAATCTGGCTTCTCATCCATGGCACTCCTCATTCTGATATCCCAAAGCAGTAAATTTCCATCACTCTCCTGGGATTACTTACGATTGTTTCACAGGCTGATGAAGTCAGAAGGGATTGATACCAATCCTGCAACATGTCTTGATGTGTGTGAGCACCCTGCCAGACCTACTGAATGGGTCACTTGCTGGCCTCAGAAGAAGTCAGGAAAAAGTAGGTCCAAAGGTTTTTTTGCCCTATTCAGTCAAAATGGACATCATTTTAATCTTACTCATTCTGTTCTTAAGGTGAGGTGTGTGTGTATGTAAGTGGAGCTGGCTAAACTTCAGCTTCCACAGTAACAGATCTTTTTTTGGCATCAGGAAAACACGCAAATTATTTTCATGTGGCAGGTGTTTCAACCAAATATCCTGGGATCAAACCAACATTTATCAAGTAACTTGAATCCCAGCTTTAGGTACTCTGTGGGCATTGCCCATGAGGAGGTAATGCATCAGCAGGCAGAGAAGCTTAGAACGCAAAGAAGGGGAATAACAAATCACAAATCAACAAACTCAATTGTATTAAATATGCTTTCCTCTGGCAAAAAAACCTATTCAGATGCAAAGTTGCTATTATGAATTTATAAAACAAACCAGCTGTAAGTAGATCATAGTTTGGTAACAGCCAGGACCCTGAGCTCCATTTCAAATATCTGCTTGTCATATCATTGGTCCTGGAAGGGATCATTATCGCTGTTCAATTAAACTGAATTGGGTATGACAGAATCTTACCAAATACTGGCCTCTGAGGGGGTTGTTCTTGCTAAAATTTGAATAACATGCTGCTATGAATGATGGTGTTTTAAATTAGTAAGGATACTAAAAGAAGTAAAAATAGACAGGATGTTGTGAGATTTCCCAGCAACTGACGTGTTTGGCCTATTATTATATAGTTGAGTTAATTTGAAAAGACACATGAGCTTCAAGGAGTTTTAAATGCAAATATGCCAAATAAATTAAATACATGGGTTTGAGCTTTGCAATGTGTTTTGGTTAGTCAAAATCAGAAAACTTTTGCATGTTCTTTTTTAAACTTATTAGTGTCCAGGAGGATGCTGAATTTAGGTTCCCCATGAGTACCTTCTTCATGTGGCTTTCTAATCCCTTATAGCTTTATGCTAGGATCAAAATTAACACAGCCAATTAAATACAAGGTGATCCAGAGGGGGTTGTTATTTTTGCCAGTCTCACATGGGGTAGCCAGCCTGGCAAAGGAAAACTAATGCCCTGGTTGTTGCTATAGTAGAAGGTGCATAGTATTTGGCAGAGAACTGCTGCAAGAGTGAGAATATCCTGGGAGTTTCTGCAGTCTGGGGACTTAATGGTTCCCTGTTCTAGACCCTCAAACACATGGTTCCTGGCATCTCAGCCTGGCAGCTCCAAATTTCTGGCATGGGATATAACGAGTGACTATAATATCTCTGGCACTCATGTAACGTAGCATCAGGAGTTGGTAACAGACGTGAAGACCACACTGAAACCAATCTAATGTTTCCCAGAGGAAAGTCCTGTATGTTTTTCATGTGTTCTGTTTCCAGAGGAAAAACAGTGTGTTAGTCTCTTGGTGGCACTGCTCAGATGGGATAGATTTGAGGCTGTTCAGACATATGACATGAGAGATGACCTGTGTTTTCTTCACCCTGTTTTCTAGTTTTCTGTTGTCTTTACCTCAGCTTCCTCTTATTTCTGAGGGTGAGGCTCTGGGACAGTTCTCACTTTGGGAGGCTGGAAGCAAGGCATTGCTTCTCATGCTTTGTACTTCCATTAAAACTCTGTATGATTAATTAAAGTTAATACTAAAGCTGTTTGCCTGTTTTCTGGCTCTGCAATTCCCCTTTTTCTCATAATACCTTCCCTACCAATTAGATACCATAGTTTCTGTCAGTGACAGCTCAAAACAAAGCCTATATTGTAACATCTCTTAATTAAGCATCCTTTAGCTCTTTAGTTTCTTTTTCATGTCTTAGCTCCTTTAATACTGTCTTAATAATAGTTTTCTCTGAAGACTTTTCAAAGCTGCTTTTCAAATAAATTGCTGTTGAAATGATCATAACATAACTTTTCTCTTTTTTTTAATAACACACAGAATTATCTCAATTGGCATTAAGTTCAGGGAGTCAAAAGGCCAAATGTACCTTCATAAATCTGTGATGACTTCATTGAAGTCTTTGAATTTACAATCTCTTAACAGAGAGCTCAGGTTGACCCCAGAGCCCACAAAATTAGCTCTAATTGGAAATTTAGAATTTTCTGGTGCACTGAATACAGTGACACATTGTTAGGATTATCTGAGGACGGAAACGAATGTTTGCTGTACCATAGCATTCCCTTCTCCTCTGTATTCGTGGCTGCTCTGTTTGAATGGTGGATGACAGTGACTGAATTTCAGGGCAATAGCGTTAATAACCAGTAGCTGAATTCAAAGCAGCACTTTTGCTGGGAGGATTTTTCCTTCTTCTTTCAAGAAGAGATGTTGGCTGGGGCTTGGGTTTATTTTGTTCTTTGTTCTTTCAGTATTAGTCTTCCTAAGGGCTTCTCTGTGGCGGCTGCCTTGGCCAGTGGCTTCTCACCGTCACAGCCACTCCCCACAATGTTACCCCAGTGATTACTTGGGAGCAGCACCAATTAACAGCAAGGCCCCAGGTCATTAATACAGATACACCAAGTGAAGAGTAGTGTTGTGTGGAGTCCTTGAACTTGCAGAATGATACTCAGGATGCAAGTGCCTCATCTTGCACTCAGCTTTTTTCATTAGGTTTTTGTATTCAGACTGCAATTTATTAGCTGCAAATGACTGACTTTGTGCCTTGGTCATGGAAGTTTCCAGGTAAAAGTGCTTTCTTTTTACTTGTTAACTTCCTCAGAAATGGAATTCGGTATTTGCAGTGCCACATCTCCTGTTTGTTTACAATATCAATTACCTCCTTGTTCTGCCTTGTCTCGGGACTGTGTGTTTGTTTGCCCTCTTCTATCAATGATAATCAAGGATCTGATCAAATCTACATCTCTTTGTCTTGACTTTGAAGTGCTTGCTGATTAATGTGGCAGAGACAATAGAATGCAGTAGAAAGGATATACAACACGATATGTTAAACTTCACCCCAAACTCGCTTTTCTTCCATTTCCTGCTGTCCCCTGTTTATCCAGTCATGCCTGTTTCCAGAGCCCTGTTCAGAGCAATGTTGGCTTTCTGGGCAGGAATGAGGAAGTCAAGACTGCAGACCTGCCTCTGCCAAGGTCCTGCTGAATCCCTTCTTCCTGCCATGTTGGCTGAAGTGCTGCAATGTTAGTCCATCCTGCCAGATTTGTGTCATGTTGTTGCGTGTGATAAGAGCACCAGGCCAGTGCAGCTGATCCAGATGCCTGTGTCAGCAATCTGCTCCTGCTCTGACCAGGCTGAGGGCTGCCTCCCAGTGCAGGACAGCCACTGTTTCTGTGCTAATCTGTACCTGTAATGCCAGATGTCAAAGGGTCCAGGTAAGCCAGGAATATCATGAGCAGACCTGCCAAAGATAGCTGGTGTATAGGACGTGTTGCCACCTGGCATATACTGGAGAAGTATCCAAGCTACCATAAATCATTGCAGAACACATATTGGGAGTGAAGGCAGGCTAAGGCCAAGCCTTGGTTTTTTTCAGTGTCCTGAACAGCATTTGGCCACAGCCAAATGAAGTATAAAACTCCACTACTACAAAGCAACCTCACACACTCTTTGACCTGCTTGATAGGGCAAATGCTTCTTGTGTTGTATAAGTGCCAAACCACATCCTATAGCAACAGCATCCATGTCACCAGTTCAGTGATAACCACGTTGTAGTAATCTGCAAATATTTAAATTATACCCGATTGGCTTGTCAGTTTTGTCACATATGTTTATATGCAAACAGGTCTTATGACTAGCGCTTCCAAAAGTAACTAGGAATGTGTCAGTGCTGAACACTCAGCAGGTTTTGGTTGAGTCTGACCTGAATGTTAATCATGTTTTTCCTTAGATGAGCATTAAATCTCTTCTGCTTCTGGAGACCAACATCAAAATTCAAATATTTAATTTGCTCATTGACATTTATTAAAATAGCTTTGTGCTTGAATATCAAGTTAAGGCAGTGGTAGCTAATTTCGTTAGTCTAGATGATGTTGGAAGTAAATTTAAATCTGATTGAGAAGCATTTAATGCTCCCTAAGAAAAGGAGGGAATGAAGGTTTTGGGTTATAGAATGTTTACAAGCAGTCTACATGTCTACAAGCAGTAGAGTTTTAGGTTTGGCTTTTGAAGTAACTGAATGAAGCCTCAAAACCAGTTTCAATAGGGATATTTCAAAATGTTAGGAAAGGGTCTTCCACTGCTTCCCAAAGTAGGCCTCAGTGTCCTAATGAGACAGGGATCACCTCGGATCATTTATGTGTAAATCTTACTCTCTAGTCTGAAAATTCTTTGACCAGGAGGTTAAATGTGTCCCATGAGCATTTCACTTTACAGAACCCTAGAATCATTAAGGTTAGAAAATACCTCTAAGATCGTTGAGTCCAACCTTTGACCAAGCACCACCATGTCAACTAAACCATAGCACTAAGTGCCACATCCAGTTGTTTCTAATTTAACTGTTGCCATTTAAGTGGGAAAATATAAACATATATGTGCACATATATCATGGAAAGGCCTTGTTTTGAATGACAATAAGTACACGAGGCCCTTTAACTTCCAAATAATATGAGGGAAGGCATTAATAGGTATAGATGTGAAGGAAAGACTGCATTTTTCAGGTGAGTGGAAAATACAAGTAGGAGTGACAAGAGTACTTGTTGGCCTCTTTAATAACCTTTTCAAGTAACTGGCTGGTCCCCTTTTAATAACTGGCTTGCTGGGTATAATTCCAGTTTTACACCACTTGCTTACGTGATTGCTTGTATTTTGGCCTGGAACACTGAATTGTGAGTTTATTGTTAAATTTCCTTTCATTCTGAAACTATGCGGCTGTAACTGAGAGAAATGTGTTTAATCCCCTGGGGTGGGGATCAACTAGAGGCATGTAAGTACAAAGGATTATTTTTTCTCTTTTTAAGAAGAGCTTCTGTATATTTACGGATCAGCAGATTGGAACATATTTATTCAGTAAACAAAGAAGAGCTAGTCCTTTTAGCAAACAGTGTGAGGTTTGCTTTGAGGGTTTCTGGTTTGGTCCTGTTTCATTGCATTTCTCTAGAAACACTTCTTTTGGACATCTCTGAGGGAGTTTTGTTGTTTCTTTTATCTTGGCTGTCGTGCTGAGCTAGCAGTGACCTCCTCAAGAGAAGGTTAATGTTAAGTGAAACTTCCCTAACTTAAAATACAGCTGTCAGCCAGTGTGTGCAGGGGTCCAGTGACTAACATCAGTTTGAATCAAGCTGGTTGTTTACCTAGGAGATACTGTTCTGGATCCTCAGTGGAGAGTCCTACAGAAAGTCTGAAAACTCATAAAGCTTCTCAGGCTGAGAATCAGCTTGAATCAACCCCAAGTCGGATTTCAAACTGGAAAGGTCTTCCTGGGTGCTCTATTTCAGGAATGTGTGAGAGATCCCATATGGTCATATTGAAGAATGCAGATGAGGACATTGCTGGTCACAATTAGTTTGTTAAATGCCTAGGAAAATTATTAATTCTAGGAAATTCTAGTAATTCTAGGAAAAAGTGGCCATCCTGTTTTGCAAGCAATGAAAGCAGACATAAATCCCAGAGCATTATGTACATTACATCTGTTCGTTGATTTTTGGCAGATATGGCTTTTCTCTGACACTTGGAATTCTGTGTACAAAGCTTGGGGTCAGAAAAAACTTCTGTTGATAACATTGTTTTGATAAAAATACCTTGAAGCCCTTTAAGAAACTTTATAGTTAAATATGGCCTTCTAGAAAGTAATTTTGTTCATTTATTTGTTTTGCGGTGTATGGCAAAGTATGCTTTATTGTCTGCCTCCTACTCTCAGTTTAGCTGAATGAACATAGAACAATTGATTAGGCATTTTATTAACTTAATATTGAAAGAAAGTTATGGAGTAGTCATGATGGAGTACTAATGGTCTCATTCAAGAAGGAGAACTTGGACCAACATTCAGTTGCTCTCCAAGTACAGCTTTCCTCTGCTCTAGTACTCATTTTTTCTGGGAAGTGATGCTTGCAGCTAATTTACAGAATACCTTCAACAGCAACTTTCCATCCACTGTTGGAGGAACATGCCTTTCTACAATCTGGAAAGACCATAGGTAGGAGAGAGCTGAGTCTTTGAACTCTTGTAGTCTTTGAACTGACTTCAAGAAGTGTCTGTCTTCCTGGGCCTTTTTTGCTGAGGAGGCTGCTCTTCACAGCCACTGGAAAACTGAAAGTAAACTTCTTGGTCACAGAAACACACTCTCTAAGATGAGATCTCAAGCTGTTTAGAGAATCCCCATCCAAAGCCTCATAGCATTCAGTTTTACAAAAGCCAAAACTTTCCAACAACTCCTTTCCAGACTCATTTCTTGACAATCTGGCTGAACCTCCAGGCTCAGTAGCTTTGTGGAAGTCAGTTACAGGAGCTTTTGGAACATTTAAAATCCCTGTGACAAGTAGAACCTAGGAGAGGCTTTGGAGGTTTCCTAGGTCTCCCAGTAGCCTGATGAGTACTCAGACTTCTTGGGTCTGTGGTCCTGTGGTGAGGATGTGAGATTCATCGGCTTGTGCTATAGGAGGTAAAATTCATCCCTGAAATCAGGATTTCCAGGTTTCCCATGTTTGGTGCTAGTTGGCAAAGTGTGTGCACACATTTGTTTGCAGTCTAATGGACAGTGGCTTTTCTTTGCATATAAGATGTCAGAGTTTGGAACTGGAAGAAACCCCATGTTTATATTTTGTTTAGAGCTCTATCCAGGGTATCAGAAAATGAAGCAATTCTAGTTTTATGCTGGATGCAAAATATTCCTTGGGAGTGGCACCTTCTCTTGGCTTCTGTATTGAGTGGGAACCCACTATAAGTAAATAATAAGAAGAAAGATTCAGCCTGTATTGTCAAATATTGAAGGTGTTTTGAGCCCAAATGGATTGTTGAAAGTTACATATCCTGTTTCAAATGCAAAGGCAAAAACATCTGGTCAGTTCCTATGAAATTATTAACACTGAGCTGTGTTTGGGGACATTTACTGTAGGAAGGTGTTCGTTCTAGGAACCGTGAGGGAAGAAGCATCATAGTTGTCTTTGTTTTTAAACTAATCTTAGATAATAAGTGGGCAGATTTTCTTGCCCATCTCTATTTAAGGAAGGGTGTATTATCCTGGTCCTCTGTAGATAGGAGAAGGACTCATCAATAAAGAGCTCAGAAAGCAGCTTCTAGTGATCTTGACATCAGACACATGTAAAATGAGATTTATCTCTTGATAGCTTGTGATATGTAATGAAAGCAAGCCTTTTAAAGTTATTTCTGGCTCCTCCTTTTCTCCTGCTTCCTTGTAATTTCTCCAGCCATCTCCAAGCTTAGATATATCCAATCTTTCTTCATCCAAATACTTGCATTTTCCAAGGACTGGCACAGCTAGGAGCTAATGCTGTTTGTGTTTGATGTAATAGAGATACAGAGTTGAAAGACTTGACATTTCTGCCAGCTGGGTCTAAACCTTCTTGCTATCTATCTTTGCAGCTGTATGTAAATGCCAGACTAGCTGGGGAAGGAGACTCGCTCATTTTTATGGTCCATTGTTATGGGTTTATCAGCTCTAGCAAGAGAAGGAATATTCACTGGAACCGAGTGCTTTTATGAACACTACACAAAATCTTGGCATCACATCTCCACTGTTAATTAAACTCTCATGATTGTGACCAACCCCTTTGCCTTTGGGACAAAATTGAAGATGTAGGCTTAAACATGAGCTAAACCCTTCTTATAAACTACATGAGGGTCCTAGGGCCATGGATAGTGAGTCCTATGTCTATTGAAACAATTTTTTAGTGGTGTAGCTGCTGCCCTTGTGTAACTCGTCTGCCATTCAGAATATCTCCCATGTTATCATCTTAATGCCCAGATGGGAACTGCTGCCTGTGAACTCAAGTGGATCATCCCATCTGACTGGTTCTATTGTACTGCACACACCTCTGTGCCTGCAGAGGGATCTTTGTGTTTGGGGGGAGAAAGTGATTTGCATATGCTTCATTTGTATTCTTGCAGTTTGGTGCAAGTGCTCTGCCAGTTGTGCTATAAATAAACTGGTGTGTAGGAAGGTAATATACAGTATGTTCCTGGCCGTCCTCTCTGCAGTGGGATCCGTGTAGGTACAGTGTCACAGCATTTCAGGGATTACTGCTTGTTTCACAAGCTGGTTGGGGAAAATAATTGACATACCTGCATGCCCGCAGTACTCCGAGGATGCTGCAGTAGGGTAGATTTCACGGCTTTAAAGCCACATCCTGTGTTTTGGAAACTCATTGCTGTCTCTTCAATCTTTGCAAACGGGCGCAAGCAAGGACCTGATGGATTGTTTTACCAGGAGCCAGCTGTTGTATATTGGCGTGTCAGGCTATGCTCTATTCATCTTCCTTAAACCTTTGCTTTCAACCAGCACCAAAAAAAAAATAATAATCAAAACAAAGTTTGTGGCACAGATAAATTCTATTTGATTCCAAGAGTAAGGGGCTATAATTCTAAGATCCACCTCAGCAAGTAAGGAGTCTGGAGGAAAAGGTTTGTAAATAAAGGATGAAGAAAATGGCTGCACAGAAATGAAAGCACAGAAGTGGGTAGGATGCTTTGGAAAATCCTATTATATTTCAAGTCATTTTTCCAAGCTAGTCCATGGCCCATGTTTCAATCACTATCTGAAATTAGAAAGCCATTTTTAAAGACATTCTCAAGTCAAATAGGAATCTTCATTAGAATTTAGACTCTTAAGTGATTTCCACAAGTGGGTCTTAAGCTCCTTTAGCAAGTACATGTTTTGGCAAATTTTACCCTGTAGGTCTTATTGACACTCAGGCATCAAAATACTGGTTCCTTCTTCATGACTTCAACCCTGCTGAGAACTTAAACAGAACAATCCCCTTTCCTGGGAAGTGGCAACTCTTGACAACACGTTTCAATTTTGGGAAAGTGAATGTGACATGGAATGTGAAGGGCCAAATAAAGGAGTTGGTCTTTCTTTCTAAAAATACTTGAGTCTTTGCTTTGAGATAGTGAAGGTAAGCTACTATACAGATATCCATTCCCTCATATCAATGGAAGAGACCCCTTTGGAGGTTCTTAATAGCCTATGGGGAGGTGGAAAGCAGTGTGGTGACACAACAGTACGCAGTTCCTACAGAAAACTGGGAATACAGAACCATCTCCTCTGCTGTCCTGCAGCTCTTTCCTAATCAACTTCAGAGCTGTTGTCCAAGCCTGGACCCTTAATAGAGGCTGCCTGTCCCTTATAATTTTTCTCCCACATAATCATTCCATGCCTACTTGCTCTGGTAATGTGCCTACATTTCTTTTTTCCTATTTCTGTTTCAATGTCTTGGTTTTTTCCCCTCCCCACTGTCTCAGGATTTTTTCTCTCAACCCCAAATCCAATCACAAAAATGAAAAAAGTAATAATGTGATCAATAAACCTTTTTGTTTGACTGACTGACTCTGTTCAGACACTTCTATAAGAGAAAACTGACAGAGTTATCATTTTTCTAAGTGCATGAATTACTTTTCATGTTGCTCACCTCAAATATATTTTGCTGTTCTGGAAAGGCAAGCAGTTTTTCACTTTAGAAGTATCTTCTAAGCCATAAACAAATGGAAGGTTTCGTATTATATCAGCAATGAAAAGGTATCAAAAATTCCACTACAAGTAAATGTGTGTGTGCATGTGCATATATGTGTCTGTTAATAGATGTTGAAGGGAGGATGAGTGAACTTGTAGAAAATTACGATTGTCAGTAGGCTCTCAGGTAACCTGTATCTACTTCTTTAGTCCTGATTTTTTTTCAGTCTGTTTCCCAAGGGAGAGACTCAGGCTATTACATGGTTAGGCAATTCCTTCAATAATTTTATAATCTTCTGTCCTGGTTAGAAAATTGGATACTTAAGGCCATTGTGTTCCTATGAGATTTCTGAGAACTGGTGGAAGGCAGAGGTGATCTATGCAGATTAATGCCCTTGCTCCCTGAACAACTTGTTTGGGTTATGTTTTGTTTTCCATGCAACTTCAGCAAACACCAAATTGTTACGATAGTATAAAACACTGCAGAAAGGTAGTAATGGGATCCATCCACAGGAGAGCTGGCTTGTGCTTTTCAACTTTCTTACCTGTTCGAGTGTGGATTCTAATGTTATAGTATAAAGTGTACTGTGCACTGAATGCACGAAACCCAACTCTGGAGTGAAGCCTTTTATTTCTCCGAATAATTGAATATCTTAGAATAAATTTGAAAATACTTAAAATGGAGGTAAAAGGTGGCAACTTTTAGGTGAGTCGTGGGTCCTTGCATGGAAGAATGAATCAACAGTTGTTGACATTGTTAGGTGGATTTAAAATACAGGGTGAGTTACTGGGTTGCTTGTCATTGGAAAGATCATCATGTAAAAGATGCACTTTCCTTGGACTCTGAGAGAAATCAATCACTCCAGTTACTCTAAGAATTGAATAAGGTGTTATCAGGATGCACCAGTTTCTTTTCATTGGCACAACAACAAGCCTGATGCCCACTTTTGAGAAATTTTGCCTTGCACTGGGGAGAAATTACACTGTGAACAAATTAAGTTTTGTGGATGTGGGATTTAGCCAGCGTAACCCAACTGAACATCTTGGTGAGGAAGTAGGATGTATTAGTGAGGATTTTTCATTCATGCTTCTAGGTGTACTGTGTACTTTGTTTAGCTGTAACTACGGAGTTTTGTACAAAACATTTGGCTTCTTTATTGAACTGTGCTTTGGGATATTTCCATATTCTAAGTAGCTTAGCTTGCTACCTTCCTTATTCACTGGAGTATTAACTTGCTTTGGATTCCTCGATATGTTTTTTCACTGCTGCTAAAAGCAAGTTGTGCCACCACCTTGAAATCTTACTCCTTCTGTTTTATGAAGTGCCAGGTCTATTCCTAGAAGCATTAATAATGTATGCACTTTGCAATTTCACTATTCAATTACTGAAGACGCCTGGTACGTGAGAACCTATTTAAGTTGATAAGGCAAAGGTAGATGAATAGGATTATCTGTTTCCTAAGCATACTGAATACAATGGTATATAAATCTTATACCTGTAATGCTCTTTATGAAAATGTCTCAGAACATGCTTTAGTTTTCACTTGAATCCACTAGAACTAACATTACAGAGAATAGAATTCTTAAATCTAGAAGGGTGTTAAAGGTTAGATAATTGTCCTGTTGGACATCTACATTATCTAAAGGGTGGATATCAACACCCTTTTGGCAGAGCCGAGCACAGGATATGGAAAATGTCATAGAAAAACAAATGCAAAAGATAAAATAAGAAAGTTTCCAATGTTGGATTTTTTTTCTGAAAAAAAAACCAAACCAGAATCCAAATCCTTCTT
Organism: Ptilonorhynchus violaceus; assembly: GCA_013397565.1. Lineage (NCBI taxonomy): Eukaryota > Metazoa > Chordata > Aves > Passeriformes > Ptilonorhynchidae > Ptilonorhynchus > Ptilonorhynchus violaceus. Next base: position 3,527,270 of record VZRJ01013354.1, on the reverse strand, counting down.
CCAGTTTGGGAAGTGATGTCAGACCTCATACTGACCACTGGGGCTGCAGAGAACCCCAACCTGAAGAACAGGTTCTCATGCACTTCACTTGACTTAAGAGAAATGTGCTAATGAATCATCAGCAAAACTTCTTTAGCCCCAGGGCATTCATCAGAGGCTCCACAGCTACATCCTGATCTGCTTTTGCTGAGGCACAGCAGGAGAGTGCTGACAGGATCAGAGCTCAGGGAGTAGTGCTGCAGGGCCTGAGCTTGTGTTTATGTTGCTCCAGGCTTCCTTTTTTTTTTTTTTTTTTTTTTTTAATAACAGCAGATCTTTCTGAGCATGCTACAGAACTGCAGTTTGAGTTCTTTTGGAGACTTTTCTAGTGGTTTTGGGCCGCCTAACTAGAAACGTACCATGCCACTGAAAAAAGCCAATATAAGGCAACTGAATAGGAGTTGGGTCAGCTGATGTGTAAAAGCTTTCCCAGGCTTTTTATATGGCATGGCATGGAAGAATCATCCAAGCCAACTTTTCTCTGGAAGGCATTTTACATTGTTGAAACAAAAGAGCCATGCCCTCGCAGGGCACGTGGCCCTACATGCTGACACACGTGTGCTTTCCAGCACAGCTTCCTCTGAGAGTGACATGCCTCCCTCACGGGATCACACCATACGGGCTGGACTTCATGTTTTGAGTCTGGCTGTAACTTCCGCTCCACCTGATCAAACTGGGCTTCCTCTGGTTCCTTCTCAACCACATCATGCCTCATTTAAGTTTCAGCAAGATACCTAAGAACATGCCTTACCAGCTTGGAATAATCCTATTAGTCTCAGTGGGCTTGCTCATACCCTCGAAGCTGGAAGGCACTTTGCTAAATGAAGACCCTTGTAATGAACACAGCATGAGGAAAATGCAACTTCTGTTCCTTTTGGTTCCTTAGAAAACTCAGTGTGACTTTGAGAAAAGGTTTAATCAGGCAAAATTTCCAGGAACATTAAGAAAAATTTTAATTACCAAACGTGCCCATCAGTAGGGGTCATTGCTTAGGAAAAGTAGATGATGTTAGCACTCCACGAAAAGACAAAGTTTTAAGCATTCCAGTCAACATGAAAATGCTATTGGTGCTTGCAGTTGCTACACAAGGAAGAATAGAGAAGCAATGAGATACTTAAAGGCTGGGTTCCTGTTGGTATCAGTAGGAAAACTCTTGTCTGCTTCACAACAGTCTGGTCTTGCCTTCTTTTCTATAGCAGAGGAAGTAAGGGTGATGTGCTGGAGGCTGCTGTTTGAGAAGTGCAATGTGCACAGTCCTTTTAAAGTCAGTACCCATGTTTCGTGAAAAGCACAGCAAGGGCTGATGATCTTTGAATTGTGCATGACACAGGTTTAGCTTCCTAAACTTTTAGCTATCTCAAACCAGAGCATGTTGTTATGGGCAGTGTCACCAAACTGGAATCACAACAACATAATTCTGCTCAGGTCTTCTAGGTTTTAACTATGATTGTTAGACCCAGGTTGTTAGGGAGTGCAAAGAAGACAAGGGATAAAGGAGACATGCTCAGAATTCAACGGGGATTAAGGTGAAAACTGTGGAATGAAGTAACAAACAGACCCTGCCCCTTCTGTACACCCTTCATTGTAAATGCAGCCATCACATCCCACAGCCAGAAAATGAGTGAACTGCCTGCTTTCCTGCAGGCAGCTGGTTCCTTTAGGAGCTGAAATAAGCTCAAGCTTTACTTCAGAAAGTAATAAGTGAAAATGCCCATTTGGATGAAAGAAAAAACCTCCTGATATATTTCCTGAGGGATAGGAGAACTTTAAAAGTCATATGGCAGCAGGAACGAAATAGGCTGCAAGTCACAGGAGAATTCTAACTACGGCCCTGTCACTGCTCTGTTGCTTCCACAAACTGTCCCTGCCTTCTGACTCTTCTGGCAGGGGTGCTGAGACCACGAGAGAGCTCAGCAAGTGGAGACAAGGATCAAGGGTTATTGTGCCTGTCAACCCACCACAAACAAACCTGCCACTCCAGGACTTTCGTGTGAGGGCCCTGGAGAAGGAGAGCTTGGCCCTGTCCCTGTTGCTGGCTGGCTGCATGCCCCGACAACGTGCCAGAGGTTCCTGTTTCAGCCATACTCAGCAGTGGTTTTTGCAAAGGGAAGGGACAGAGAGGCTGCTGGATGTTGGGTGCTTTGGAACTTGTCTGTAGGTACCTAACTGGGGCTGCAGCTCCCAGAAAAACCTTATCCTCTGTGTGTGTGGTTAACATGTGAAATCTGGCTCTCAGCTCCACAATAGGATGATCCAATGCAGATGCTTTACAGGATTGCCTGTAAACTGATGTTCACAAAAATACATAATGGAGCACTTTTTTCCCTACCTCTGACTGAAAAGACATTGATTTATTATATCCCAAAGTTAGTCATCACATCTTTAAAGTCTTAGCTCTGATTCAATAAACAGTTCTTTATCTAGGGCAAAAGCATTCAGCGTTAATTAAAAGTATAATTTAGTAAATAAAGGTCAGAACTTTTTTAATATTTTACATAGGGCATAAGAAAACATAATCTCAGGGTTATAAACAGCAGACAGGAAACACTTCCAGCTGGAGTCTCTGAAATGTAAATGAGCCCATTTTATCCCTTGATTTTCACAAATCTCTCACCATGTTGCCACTACAGAAGAGGAGATAAAGAATTCTAGTATTGCTTCCAAAGAGACCACGTGTTATTGAAAGCAGCCTAGAGCTAGGTATGGGCATACTGCTTTGTGGAATTTGTAACATTATTTTTAATGTAAGTTCAACACAAATCATACAATGATAGACTGCTTTGGGTTGAAAGGGACTGAGAGATCATTTAGTTCCAAACCCCCCGACATGAGCAGGGACACCTTCCACTAGACCAGGTTGCTCAAAGCCCCATCCAACTTGGCCTTGAACACTTCCAGGGATGGGGCATCCACAACTTCCCTGGGCAACCTGTTCCAGTGCCTCACCACCCTTACAGTAAATAATTTCTTGAAGTGGTAGCTTGCAGCGAAATCTGGTTTTGTTCTGACTGGTGGAATCATAATGGGTCTGGGCTCTCCTTGTGCATGGAGAGTTCACAGTGGTGTCCACAAAACTGATAAACGTACACCTAACAAAGGCCTCCAGTGCCATTATCCTACATGGAGATAGTGAGGAAGCAGAAAAAAGCTTGGAACTTATGTTCTTGTGAATGAGGGGAGCAAACCCAGGACATAGGTGAGTGGTCTGGCTGACGTCATGAAGTCCCACAGATCCTTAGTAGGAATATTCTGTTGTGTCTCATTACATCCTTTGGTTTAGAGCTTACTCCTGTGCAGATCCCTTAGTTATGATACAAGGTCAGAGTCAGAGTTTGATCCTTTGTGGATGAGTGAGTGGAAAGGGATAATCCCTGAGATGGACTGTGCTATATAAAGCTCAGAAGAACAAAACTGGAAGGGTGAAACAATCCTAGTGGTTTTGCAGGTCGAGTGAAGAGTCTACCCAAGGTCTACAGCTACTTGTATTTCAAAGGGCTTAGAGGTGCAAGGAGGCAGTGAGGAGCTTGGAGAAGTGATGTCTCAGGGAATGGTGGAAAGCCAGCGGTTTTTAAGAGAACATAACACAAGATTTTTGCCTTTTTTTTTTTCTGTTTCCTGTAGAGGTTGAACTCTTCTGTGATTTACAGTAGTTACGGGACTGTTATTTCACAAACCCTCTAGATATCTCCACATTTGGACGGTAACTAAACTTCCACCAGTTTCACCTGCTGGATTTCAGACTGGAGTTTGAATGGTAACTGAGTTGCAACTGCACTGAGGAGGACTGTAGCTGCTCTGTGATAATCAAATTTGGTTTGCTTGACACATAATGAGATTATTGATTAGACACACACAGCTTGCCATTTCACATCACATCTCCTCTTCATTTCCAAGGGATGATTGACATAGCCTAACATGCTCAGCATCATTAAATGGAAAGAGTTATTTACGGTGTTGCATCAGAATTTATCATTAATTCCCAGATCTGACAAAAAAGAATCACTTTGTGTGCTAGGCATTTTTATCTTGCCATTAAAAAGTGTATCGAAAACTTTAGATAAGAACTGAAGCTGAAATTCCTTCCTAGTCTATATCCAGATAATCTGGCCTGCAAAAGTGAAGCAGGGAATGGTGGGACATGTCAAACTCCATTCCTGATCCTTCAGTAACTTCTGACATGCTCTGGCTGCTCCAGATGTGGATCTCAACTCAAAGGGTTCTTATACTGAACATCATCTTTGTAAAGTTCTGTTAAGCCTCCCGTTCCCCAAATACCGTCAGTTATCAGCAGCACCAGCCGTGGGCACACTTTAGTGGCCAGATAACGTGTGCTCTGTGAGCCTTCATTTAGAAATTCAGAAGGCATCACTTCTATTCAAAGGAGGTGATATTTACCAAGAGCAGATTTAATATGCTTTTATTACCTTCTCCTTTTCTTGAGGAGAAAGGTGCATGGCACTCAAAACTGTACAGGAGAGGCTGTGAAGGGACACTGCGCTCTTGCTGCTGATCCCAAGCTGTTGGATTTTTTTTATCCTGAATGTCAAGCATTTCTCCTTCAAAATCTCCCTCTGATAGTTTGAAAGAGCTGAACTGCAATCCTGCCTGACAGGACAATTTTGCTTTAAAGTAGCTGTACGTAAAATGATACTGTTCACCCAGTTCTCTTGCAGATACTCATGCCATGTTCTGCCGATGGAGCTAAAGGGCTCTTCTGGGTAAAAATATAACGGGTTTTTTTTTGTGAACTGTCTCCTAGACTTTGTGACAGTACCTCTGTGTATGTGAGACACCACCGGTTCCACCCTTGAGCTCATGTGGAACATTCCTACAGAGCCCCATTCTAGCCTTCACGCTTCTAGAAGTGTTGTGAGGGCGGAGGGTGTTTGAAGAAAACACACACGGTTAAATGAGCTGTAAAAATATGCATTATACAGAGAGACTCCAGGAGCTCTCTCTCATTTGTCTCATCAAAGCAAAGATAAATGAGCAACTTCCTCGTAGGCTATAATTACCTCTAAGGGGAACAAAAACATTGATAATTGACAGCTTTGAGCTTGACCCTAGGAAATAACAAAATCCAGTAGTTGGAAATTGAAATTTAGAGTGTAGAGAGTGAAATTTAGAAACTCAGAGACATGAGTTTAACCCTGTAGTTAACTAACTATTGGAGTAGCAAAGTTGAAGTTGTGTGATCATTGATTTTAAACACGAATTGTGGCGTTTGGTTTTTCTTTAAAACATGCACTCTTCTTCTAATATAATTTTAAGTCCTTGGCCTGTATTGCCTCATAGAAAGGGCCAAGGGGTTTTAAGAGCTTAGCTCTTGTTTTGGCAAAAAGATGTTATACAGGTAGTAATCCTGTTTGAAAGGCATTCTCCATCTTTAAGCTTTTAAAAGAGGGGATTGCAGATTTGGAAATCTGGTCCCAGCTGTGGGATTTGAGAATCCGAAGTATTGAGGCCATGAAGCTGAAGAACAAATCTGTCTATCAGCATAGTAAAGGGTCTAGAGCGAACCAGACCCTGTGTTTTGTATTCCTCTGTCATTTCCCGCCCTGTATTCTGTCATGCCTGAAATTTCCACAGTTGTATTTGCATTATACCTGAGATTTAGGCTGTCTAAAAAATCCCATCTGCACAAGCAAATGCAATGTGAAAGCTAAACCTGGTCACAGAGCAGATCTGCAAGCTCCCTAAGCAATGGATATGTTTCTTTGTGTAGTCCATGAGCTCGGTTGCAGTTGCTTCCTACAGGATATTTTACTTCTGCATCTCTTCCAATGTACAGCAGATGAAAAGGATTGACAGGCATTCTTGGCTTTAGTTCAGTTTCCTTTGTTCCAAGTGTCCCTCCCCATGCATTTGTTGTTTTTTTTTGTAATAGCTCATTGGACAAAAAGGGGTCCCCTCTGCCTTTGGTCTGGGTTTTTCAACACCCATATGCCTGCAAGGCTTGGCTCATTTCATACTTTGCGTTTGTTTCCAAACCGTAGCTGATGCTTTGCTCACCTTTAAGAAAAAAAACAAACAGAGTTTTTCTTTATTTAAAGGCTTTCTACCTTCTGTATAGTATAAACCCCAAATGGAACCAGGTATACGCAGTTGAATCAAGGCATTCTCCTGGCTCACCAACACAAATGATTTCTTTATATTGTCCTCTTCTAAAGATGCTGCCTTAGGATCCAAGTCAAACGAGAATCAGAATTGATGTAGCTGAATCAGACCTGGTTTACAAATCCAAAATCTACGTGTGATAACTACAATATTTATGTTAACTATCAGATTTCTAGGTATAGTTTACCTGACTATGCCTTGCCCTGTCACGTAGCTGCAGCATTTTTTCATACTTCACAACTGCAGCAAAATGGAGTCTGCTGGAAAATCAATGTTGGAATGTTCAATTAGGTTTGTTTTCTTCCCCCCATGCTTCACTTGCAGTCTGCATTGTATTTTGTCTGCCCTTGGCCAGTCTCCAAGTCTTAGATGTTCTTTCTCTGCTGTTCCTCAGGTAGTCCTCATCCCTTATACCATCCTGAATAACTTGGTGGTCTTATCATTGGAGGTGAGAGGCGTTGTTTCTACATTAGAGAGAGAACCTGGCCCAATATCACTATAATGAGAACAACAGTATACCATAAAAAGCCAGAAGGATATCTGGCCATAAGGTCCCAGGCTGGGATCAGTGAATTTGATGGCAAGCCTTTCTCTAAGAATCCTGTGCCTCATAGATGAATCTTACACGACTTTCCAGCCAAACAGGACACTTCTCCTCATCAGTGATCTGTGGGAGGGATTCAGAAAGTGTTTTGTGATGGAACACCACCCCTTGGCTTCCCAGACCAGTCTCAGCTCATCCCTTTCTGCTTATCCTCGGAAACAAGATTGTCTCATGTTGTACAAAGTGAAAGATGCATTTTGAATTACTTCTGAATGATTTATGTTAACCCTAAATGCCATTGTAGCTAGCCTGCTCTTGCAGTATGGCTTTCTTAATTGCTCCCAGCAGGGAATCACAAAATGTGAGGAATGGGTGTGCTTCTCAATTCCAACATATTTACAGAATGCTCTTCCTTCCAGCCTTTTTCATAAGTTTTTAGTTACTGTAAATAACATGCAAGCCAACAGTGAGTGATATGTTTGTATTTTAGACTCTCAGCCTTATTTTGTGAGGCTACCAAATAGGTTTGTGATGCTGCCAGTCAGAAATAAAGCTTTCATTTTGTCTGTGGAGAAGTTTGGTGAGGGTTTTTTTGCCTTTCATTTAACTTTCTTAAAATGTAGTCTTCTGACCTTGATCTAGTTGGCCTCCCTTCTTTTCAAAGAGCTATAAAACAGCTGTGACATGCAAAAAAATATCTGCTAGAAACCTGACTGCCTTCCCAGCCAGCCTTGGCAAGGGGAGCCCTTGAGTGAGACCAACCTTACCTTCACCGGAAAAGGTTTATTTCAGTAGCTCCCACATGCAGCCTGTCAGGGCCACAGACACTTTGTCATTTGGCTCCATCTTCTGGGATAAGGCAGAAGAAACAGAAACCACTTGAGCAGACATTTTGCAAGTCCCATCACGCAACATTTATTGGTCTTTTATTGCTCTTCATTAATGCTTCCATGCAAACTCACATTGGATGCAAACACAGTAGGAAACCTTTTGCTTTTCTGGAGACATTTTAATGGGAGCAAGAAGTCAGTACACAAAAAAAAAAGTGCTGAAAATCAATAGCTTTTTTGTTTTCCAAGACTAAGATAGTGAATGTTTGACTTGCAATTCAACAGTGATAGAAAAAAAGAGCTCAGGTAAATGGCTTTTTGATTCCTGCACAATTTTGCAGAATTAGCTCTGACTCTGGTTCAGGCAGCACACTATTTTTTCTCTGCTGCTGGAGCTTTGAAGGAGAAAAGGGGATAAGGCGTTATTGCTATAGCAACCTTCAAGTGGGTGCTGTACGTGGTGAAAACACATTATTTGTTGATGGAAGTTTTGACCATCACAGTTTTTCCATGCAGCACCCAGAACTGTGGGCCAGCTAGCTGAGCTGTAGTCACATTTGCTTCAATTTTCCATTCAGTTTTTCAGTTTTTCCACTGTTCAAAAATTAATAAAGTAAAAATCTCTTCAAGCAGATCCTGTAAGACTTTCATCTCTGAAGACTCTGTGCTCCTGCTATTGCTTGGACAGCCTGACATTAGTCCCTTACTGGGGGCAGCAGAAGGATCCAGCACAGCTCCTTGGCACTCCTAAGCTCTGGCTTAGGCAAAAGCAGCAGCTGTACCACGGCCATTCACTGCATCCATTGGTCAGCTATGCTTGCTCCTGGTGCTCAAGATGTTGCTGAAGCTGAAGTAATATTTGGCTTTTGAGATTGTGTGGATGGTGGCTTGTTGCTGGCAATGAGCTCCGAGAGGAGGACTCTGTTGATACCTAATCGGCTCCAACCTGCAGAGGAGCTTTGTCCTGAATGCAGGTACAATTCCTGCTTTCATCTTGGAGTAGTGATGGTAGTGAGAGATCCAGGAAAGAGGTCTTTGTGCCTCCTGTACAAAGCTGTCCTGGTTATTGGCATGTCAAGGGGAGTTCACTGCAAAGCAAACTTGGAGAAAATAAATTAAGTTTATTTGATCTATTCTGATCACAATTCAGCAATAGATTCCAAATTGTTTCTCTTGTATGTGATTTATGAGGGGTGACTAAATGGTTAATGCAATTTTAGATAAACTAGATTGATACAGGTTGCCTGAAGTCATGCCTTATATTCATGTATATAATATCTAGTTCTCAAGCAACATGCTTATAATGTTTACTGTGCATTTACTGAGCCTTTATAAATGCATTTTACCAGAAGTCCTGACATAAAAGGGAATGCACCTCTTCTTTTTTTTGTCTTCTGTGAAAGCTGAATTTATTTAAAATCTGTGGATTTGACTTGAAAATGACTTCTTAATGTCTAAGATGGAGTTTGGTAATGGAATAGTGTGCACATTAGCAATAAAAATCTATAATTTTATAACTCAGGGATGTACTGTGTAACCTTTAATTTAGAATAAGTGAACTGTAATTTGGAGGGAAAGGAGCTACCCATACAGATGCCTCAGACACCACAGGCGTGCAGGCATTCCTTAGCTCAGTCTTGTATTTTGGACTTCTGGGATCTGTCTTGCTAGTTTGATTCTTTCCCTCATTGCCTTGAAGAAAGACCCATTTCCTGCAGCCTTTGGGATGATAGGAATCTGCTGCTTTCTGAAAGAGGGTTTTGCCTCTTTAGTTTGTGGTAAACCTAGTCTGGCTTGGAGAAGGCTTTGCAGGTCAGGTCCCTGGAGAAATAGAACTGGAGAATGGGTTGCTTAGAACAAGAGGCATTTAGCTGCTAGGGATGCTGGAATTAAAGCTTTAGGTACAACTGAAATTTTGGAGCGACAAAGTATTTGCAGACTTCACGTGAGTTCTGCATTAGCCGGCAGTTGATACAGGACTGTGCAATCTGGTGTTTGTATGTATAGTTTGGGGCTTTCAGATGAGATGTAACCATGCAGGCCCCTTAGCAAGGCTTGCTGTCTCTTACCCTTTGCCCTGAAAGATGATTTGGCACTTTGCACACTGTAAATTTTGATCGTTTCTATCAGGCCCTTAAAAATACAAAAAAAACCCCAAAACACAAAAATAAACCAAACCCCACCTTTTTTTCCCCCCCCCCTGAGTTTATAACTTCAGCATGGAATTATAAAATCTCTGAGGATAAAGAGTGAAAGACCTTCAATTCCCACACCTTTTGCCTTCATTATTGCTTATGCCACAGAAAGCTGAGGAGATTTGTCCTTATATATAACAGTATTATATAGAAAGACATGGGCAACTGGAAATACAGCTGCTGTGTTCCCCTTTGGGTTTCCCCACTTTTCTCAAAATTAACCTAGCCTAGGCGTTTCTTCAGTCAGATCTTTGAGGATTTCTCTGTGCAATTTCTCCTGTCCTGCTGGATTTAACACTAATACCTTATGCATGTTGTTGAATATTTGGCTTTTCCACTGATTCATGAGTGCTAAACTGTGTGGAGTATTGCCCTGCAGGTAGCCACAGTTACAGGGAGGTGAGGGAGGCTTTGTGGGGGTGAGGAGAGCATGCACAGGTCCTGCCTGGAGGCAGCTGAGAGAGCTGGCACCTGACCATGAGGGACAAAGTCCCTTTTCCCTGGCAGGGAGTTGTATGGAGGGGAGTGCTGAGAGGTGCAGGGACCCTGGCTCTGTCCCAGAGGAACAGCAAACCCAAAGCAACAGGGAGACATGCCTTAAGCCACTTTTTGCTGTTCCTTTTTCTGTTTTCTTTCCATTCCTGTGCAAAGCCTAAATAACACTTGGCACTTGGTCATGTCACAGCAGCAAATCGCTGTTAGCATTGAGCTCCCAGAGGAGAGGTCTGCTCATACCCAACTGGCTCCACACAATGGGTGTAGCAGATTTTTCACAAGGCTCTGGCTGCAGGTGCAATAACTGTTCTCTTCCTCAATGCATCCTTTGACTCAGCTTAAACAAATTTCAGGCAACGTTCTGAAAACAAAGATGAGGCATGAAAGAACTCCTGCTAGGGTTTTCCTTCCAAAAGAAGCCAAGGCATGTAGGAACACAGGACACTTGATAAAGGTGTGCCCTGAAGCCAAGGTACCCAAGGGCCACATGTGCCTTGCATGTAGGCACAGCCAGCTGATAGGTGTCGTGTACTTCTCTCTTATCTGCTGTTAAATTGTTGGGCTGTTGTTGTGTTCTCTCTTAATACTGAAAGACAGCTCAGGAGAGGGTTGGAATAAATAGGTCTTGCCTTTTCTTCTCATGTAGTCCAAGCCTCTTGACAACAGGAAAGAAAAGAGGGGGTGAATTGGCAGTGGCAGCCAAATACCTAGCTCTGGTGTGAGCTGAAGTGGATGAGACAGTGGCTGAGGTCTCTGCAATTGTTTCCATTGCACAGTGTGGACATGTCAAATCAGACAAAGCTCATTAGCAGTGAGTGCTTGACGTACTTGGTTTGCTTCAGGAAAACTTTACAGTAATAGACATTATGTACACTTATGTGCAGCATTTCAAACTCTCAGTTCAAACCCCTCATCCACATTGCAGTCTGTGGTGAGATAATAAAATACTTTGCTTTGCTGCAGATAGTTAAAAATGAAGGTAAAAGTTTGGAAAAATTATGAATGTTTTGACGTCAGATGTAGTGAGAATTTACTTGCTCTTCCAGATGGCATTTGCAAAGGCACAGAATGTTACAGGTTATTATCTTAAATTGAATAATAAAATATGCACAAGTTATTTTACAGCTGCTTTAATGACTGATTTGTAAAATGATTGCCAGTTAATAACAAATAATAGTTGTTATAATTAGGATTAAGTCATTTGCAATTATGGAACTCTAGAAGACAGACTATTGAAAGAAGTGGGGAGAAATAACTTACCAACTGAACTCGGTAGCAGTGTTTATTAAATGATGAATATTAATGGCTTATCAATTAACTAGTTGCTACCTGAGATAAGTTATTTATAACTGGAGCTGAAATACAAGTTTGTGACTAAGAACATCTTTGTGGCCTGCCCAGAAATAACAGAAAAACAACTGCTTTTAATCCTGTTGACTTCAGTGGGTTGAACGGCTGAGGCTTTTCTCCAGTAAGGTCCATCTTCACTCCATGTTTTCTGTTAATGCAAGCTGCAGAACTTTGCTGACTTCATGGAGCAATGCAGTTTCCCTCAGAGCATAAAAATGACCTAACCAAATTAAACAAGAGGTCTGGCAGCATCATTGTGCCTAGGGGAGCGGCAAGTGGGGGGCGAGTGGTGGTGTTTCCCTGGGGTGTGGTTTCTGTCAGCCTGGAACCAAGAGACTGCTTGGAGCCAAGGTGAAATTCTCATCTAATGGCCTTTAATGCATTGGACTTCTATAAAAATGTTCAGCTGCTCCTAGAACTTGTGTAAAATTTTGATACTCACATAATCCTGTAATAATAACCTTTATATTTTGACTGTGTCTTATGTGGAAAATTGTAGCTTTTTCTTTGTTTTGAACCTACTACCTGATGATGTGGCTTGATACTTTCTAGGCTTTCTCTTATAACAAAAAAAATGCATTTCGAATTAATTTTTAATAGCATTTTTTATTTTAAACATGTCATCCCTCTTGTATTTTAAGCTGAAAAGCTGTTGGTCATCCAGTTGTTCCTTGTTTTGAAGATATATCACACTCTGGTTTTCTTTTTCGTTTCTAGTTCTACAGTGTATTTTTGGAGATTTGGGGAGAGGCCAAACCTGCAAGCAGTATTCAAAAGTCAGGGTCTTATACAGATATTTTCTGTCTTGTTCTCTATTTTGTCTGACACTTTAACTGCCACTGATTGAGTGCTTTAATAGAACTCTCTCTTTTAATTCTCAATTCACTTTCCTGAGAGGTAATAGTTTGTTCAGACCCCATTGCTGTGAATATGAGGTTAGGATTGCTTTTGTTACATGCATCACTTTACATTTCTTCAACCTTAACTTCATCTGCCATTTACTCAGTATAATAAAATCTTTTTGCAGCTCTTTGGAGTTAGCTTTTGGCTTTTTTTCTGTCCTGAACAGCTCTTTCCCTTTTGTGCACACAACCGTTCCTTGGACTCTTTCGGAAATGTGCAACAGCCTATTGCTGTGTGCTACCTCCTCTCCTCCTGTTCTAGGACAGGACAGCACTCACTGACATGAAATAGCACACACATTTTGGGGTGTGGGCACACTCTGGAGCCATAGTGCAAGGCAAGAGGGACCTCTCCTGGCACATGTGCTGGTTTGTTCTGCTGTGGATCAGGGCTCACAACCCTTTATGAAAGTATGGCTGAATGGATCCATCCTCACAGCGGGGCTGGCCAAGAAAGCGGAGGTGAATTATGAGCAGACCAAGAGTGTGAGCAAGGGTTCTGGTGTGGAGGGCCATATCATCACTCTACACCTGGGAATGTTTCCAGATGTTTATCTAGAAGCACATGGTGGAATCTGTAATTGTGTATAATCCTCTTGGCTGTCATGGACCAGGCTGCAGCTCTAAGTCTGTCTGGGGATCTCTTCTGCCTCAGCTCCAGCTCTTAGCTGGAAACAAAGTTGTGAGAGCCCATCCTTACAGGCTTTCCCATCTCTCTGTTAAGTAAATGTTACCTGGAGAGTTCACCTTACTGGGAAATTGTTGTTGTGGTCAATAGAATGTGTGAGTTCAGCGTAAGTTGGGGGTGGGAAGAGCGGTTGGAAAGGCACAAAGGCTTATGAAATTGGCACTGAGCTGGGGATTTCTCCAGGGAATAGTTGGGATCACAACCGTTTAACTGAGAATGGATATTGATTGTTTGCTTCCACTTTGCTCTGCCCCCCTGACTGGTGTCAGGATTGCTTCCTAGGCAAGCATCACGTGTCTGTTGCCCAGGGAAGTTATATTTTATACAGTGAGCCCTTGAGCATTGCTGCTGTGAAAACTGTCCTTTCAGTGTGAGGGCTCCAAACATGTGTCTGCCAGATGCCAAACCCAAGCACAGAGCTGCAAGCTCACCTGGAATGCATCAGCCAGCCTTTCTGCTGAGGGAGAGGTTTGCAGCTTTGTAGCTCCTGCACTGCTCGTGCATTTTACATTCAAGTAGTCACATTAAGGGAGAGAGGAAGGGCAGGAAATGGAACAGGGCACAGAAAAGCCTGAAAGCAGGCATTTTATTAAAATGCAATTAAAGTAGTCTTTTAGTTCCAGTTTGCAAACATAAAGCAAAAATAATTTGGCAAGACTTCTTTTCACCACACACATATCCTCTCTACCCAAATTTTCAGCCATATTTACTGTAAATAACAAAAAATGTGTGTAAAAAGTGTATTGATGAAAAAATTAGTACTGTTTCTCTGGGGATGCATGTCTTGAGGATCTAACCAATTCTAACACTTAAGGGACTAGAGAAGTGAAACCGATTGTACCTTTAGAGCAGGGTTAGTCTTTAAAAGAAAGTGACATAATTTTCCTTTCAAAACCACTGCAGCATTTTTAAAATAGCTCTGTACATAGTTAGGCTTTCTGTTATTACAAATTACTCCAAATTGTTACTAACATGGTGTTGATAAATAGGTATTTGGGTGTTGGGAGAGGGAAATAAGTCAAACTTTACATATATAATGATAGATTCTGAGCTGGTTGCTACTCCCCAGGAAGTATGTTTGGGATTGTAATATTAATTTATAGTAGTACCAAAAAAGGATGTTAGTAATTAATTATCAGATGAGAGAAAGGGGAATAAAGTGGACCTGCTGGAGCTGGTCCAGAGAGGGTCACACAGATAGAGGGCTGGAGCACCTTTCCTCTGCAGAGGGGCTGAGAGAGTTGAAATTTTTCAGCCTGGAAAAGAGGAGGCTCTCGGGAGACCTTAGAGCCCCTTCCAGTACCAAAAGGAGGCCTACAGGAAAGCTGGAGAGGTACTTTTCACAAGTGCATGTAGTCATGGGACAAGTGGGAATGGTTTTAAGCTGAATGAGGGTAGGTTTAGATTAGATATTAGGAAGAAATGCTGTCAGGGTGGTGAGAATGGAACAGGTTGCCCAGGGTAGTTGTGGATGCCTCATCTCTGGAAATGTCCAAGGCCACCTTCAGTGGGATACAGGAGGCAAATAAGGATCCTTTGCTTAGTTTCAGGTTGGAAGAGAATGTGCAGCTGGGAGCTAACCACTGGCTCCACAAAGTGCCGGATTGAAAACAGGGCAGCAGCTTCTCACATTCTTGTAGATAATAAGCCTTTACATGACTTCCAGGGCAATTTAATGAAAGAGATGCCTCTCAAAGGACTATAAAATAGATTATAATAATAATTTAAAAAAAAAGTAGCAGCATCTCTGAATTTGGATGCAATTCAGCAACTTGGTTGTCTGCAAAACTCAGAAAAAAAAATTTGGCTGTTCCAGGGAAAGAATGGATCTTTCACCTGATTTGATGCAGCCACACTTACCAAAATGGATGGAAGGCTCCCAGTGCTGTCAAATCTATCCTATATGGATATCTTAACTTATAAGGATGCTGAAACCACTGCTTTACTCTTTTGTGCATCCATACATGAAGATCACCCACAGACGGACAAAAAGATGAGTGGTGTGCCTACCATTTCAATGAGTGTGAAAAGCAGGAAGGGCTTGGGCTCTTACCAGAAAGCTGTCCTGGTAATATATTGTCTCATCTGAACAACAGATTTTTCACCCCTGTCACTCTGTATTTTCAAGGAAGTTTAAGTGTTAGCAAGTATCACTCTGCATCTATAATCCGAAAAAAAACAAATAGACTTTCTTAAAAAATAGCGCAATTACACACCAAAGCAAGTAACCTGCTGTGATACATCAGTCTGCCTTTTTTTTCTTTTCCTGAGGGTTTGTTGTTTTAAAATCTTTTGCATATGTACGCCTGTATTAAATATTTTCCACTCTAGAAAGCAATCCACAAGATTTGATGTCAAACTCCTGGAGTTACATAAAGGAAAAAAAAAAAGAAGAAAGAAATTAAATATCACCTGTAAGTGTGTAACATTGCCTGACGTAAGCAAAACCATGCACTGGGTGAAGTGCTACTCAGTAAATGCAGAGCTCCTTGCCTCTGTGGGTAGCCTCTTTTCAGGGCTGAGAGAGTTCAGATGGGAGGGAGCAAAGCATTGGGGTTTGCATGAGAACCTAAACAGCATTGAAGGCTTTTGCTGGTTGCTTTGTATTGGCTTCAAGTTCCATTGCACCTCACCCCAGTTCTGGATTACTCATTTCCAAACTATTTTCTATACTCTGGTGCAAAGGAGAGCCAGTCTCGTAGTTTTTAAAGTTCATTTGAAACTTTATGAGAAGGAAATCAAGTCAAGAAAGAAGGAAATAGGATGGTGACATTTTGAACTGATGATTAACTGAGCAGAATTACAGTGGACCAGCTGACATTTTCTAACAGTGCTGCCTGGGACACCTGCCAGTGTGGAATTATATTAGTCAGTGTGTGAACTGACAAGATGAGTGGTCTGGTGTTTGCAAGAGAGAACAAGATTTAGATTGCGGATAGAAACCTTTATCACCTTATTCCAATGTGAATCAAAAGATAAGTGGAAGTCATTTCATAAAGACCAACTAGTTTTCTACCAATTAACACAGGAATTATTGTCATAAGCTTTACAGAAGAGTTGATGCCATTAGGAGCATTTCCAGTTCTCTAGGAATCGAGCAATTAACAACAGCTGGTTTTAAGAATCTGGTCCTGGAAGGATCACAAAGGCTGAAGCAAAAGAAATATTGGGTGTGAGTGGAGAGCAAAAAACCTGATCCTCATTTAGACAGAAATTAGTATTTCTGTGACAGTACCATTTAAGGATATAAAAATCCCAGAAGCATAAATTAAAAATGATGGGATCTGAAAATAATAGAACCTGGAGGACCATCTAGCTTCTCAGTAATTTTGCATTGCATGTAATAAGAGCAAGGCAGTCAAAATACTGACCCAGTGCAAGTGCTGAGTGAGAAAAATCGCTAGGGAAAAATTGGTTCCTCATGGGATCACACCCTTTTTGAGAAAATAAGAATCACTATGCAGCTTCAAAATGAACTGAAATTACAGTGAGAGTTAAGGGAGGTGCAGATTAGCAGGGAGTGACCAATATGTCTGAAATCTCTATTTTCTGTGGTTACTATTCCAAAGCTTGGAACAAGAAGTATGATATTTCAAGTATTTTTTAATTTACTTGAAATAGATTCATACTTTTCCTTCCACAAGCATGAGCATATTGCTTTTTAAAATATATATATTGAATCTCTCAGCAGCAAGATAGGCAGAAATGGGAAAAGCTGCTGTTATTGAGGCTTACACTGCCTTACCCCTGCAAAGCAAACTGCTCTGAAGGTTCTGTGGAGAACAAGAAAGTTGTGAGTGAGGTCTGACAGCCTGCTGGCATTCAGTATTCCACAGACAACAGGGTCCCTTGGGTCTGAGTGCTATGGGTTTCTGTAAAGAGGATTTTCAGAAGGGATTCTTGCATTTAAAATGAGGAGAAAAATGTAAAATATAAGTTGGGGAAATGGTGGGTTAGAATGAATTGAATGGCAAATAACTATAGCTGTGCAGACATGCAAAGAGTCTAGAATGTCAGTTTTGTTGCCAGGGATGATATAAAACCTTTTTTGTTTTCACTCTTCTTTTGCAGCTTTTCATGGAATAGTCTGTCTTTTCCCTCTTTGTATTCTAAGAATAGACACATTTCAGGTTTTGGTTGTGAGAAATTAGTTTTGGATGCCTCTTTCTGTGGATAAAATGTTGTTTCTTTTGTTGTGGGAGTGCCTTTGATTTCATAAAGAATACTGATTTATTTGTGTCTTGTTGTTGATTTATTTCCTAGGAAAAAAAAAATGAAAAAATGTTGAAGCAGGTAGTCTGTGATTGCTAATGAGTCACAACTGCAAAACACCTAAGGCTGGAAAGGACTTCTGACCTTTGCCCAGCTGGATTTTAGATATCTCCTGGACTAGAGACTCCACAACCTCTTTGGGCAGCCTGTTCCAGGGTTTGATCCTCGTGACAATAAAATAGTACTTTCTTATGTTTGAAAGGGATTTCCTCTACTTCCATCTGTGTCCATTGCATCTTGTATTGCCACTGAGTTCTACTGGGAAGAGTCTGGCTCTGTCTTGTTTGCCATCCTCCCCCTTGCTTCAGTGAGGTACACACACACATAATGTCTCCTCTAAACATTCTCTTCTCCATGCTGAGCAATCCCAGTGTTCTCAGAGCATTTCAAGCGCTCCAATCCCATTATCTCCATTGGCCCTTTACTGGACATGCTCCAGTGTGTCTATATCCGTCTTAAAAGGCAACTTAAAAAAGAGTCTTTAATCTCTGGAAAGAATGACGAAAATGCAGACTTCTAGAAATAGTCTTTGTAGGTAGTGAAATCAGGGTTGTCAGATAACTGGCTGTCAAAATCAGAATTTGAGAGAATACATCAGTAAATCGTTATAAATCAGTAAATCACTTGACCTTCTCTAAATCCCACTGCACAAATGGGAATTTGTTTTGCCTTTTCAGTAATATTGTTCCTATGTGATATCTGATAAATTTCTTAAGGAAGGGAAAAGGGATGGAAAAAGAATAAAAACTCCAAATCTGATACCAAACTATATTTTTATTAATGTGTTACCTTAATTGACAGTTATTCCAATACTAAAAGAGTCATACACAGTCCTTCTTTTGATTTTTTTTTTTTTAAGACTCTTAAAAGTTGGACTGCTAGATAATACTGCTACAACTAAATAGCTGATAGTATGTTCACTGAAAGGAAAGAGATATTACTCCATGGGCACATGAGCTATAGTAATATTGAAACATTCAGTGGAACTGAAGATTGGATTCTGAAAAGTGTGCACTTCCAATGATTGCTGTAAACAACACTATTTTAAAAAGGCAGCTTTTCGGAGGCATGGAAATGAGAGCTAAGCTTTATAGAAAATCTATTCTGGATGACTTCATTATTTGAAAAGAAAAGAAGAGCTGGTAGTGATTTCACATTAACTAAACTATATAAGCAAAATATAAATATTTGGATAACATTTGAACACAAAATTCTTTTGCTTTTCTCCAAGAGCTAAAGTGAAGTTGGGAAGAGCTGTTAGAATAGGAGAGCGAATAGATGGCAGCAAACAGCAGGGGCAAGGCTGGCTTTCCAGCAGGAAGGCAGAGTGGGAAGTGCAGCTGAATGGAAAACAATCATTGATACTGTCCTGAGAGGAGTAACATGGCGTTGGCTTGCTATGAGGCAAAGTGAGGAAAAGAAATGAGGTTGCTATTTATGGCCCACAAGAACTTTATCCTTGAGGTATGTGGTATGAAATGATATTTGCACGTTTTCAATCTGCAAAAATAGCAAGTTTCCCAGGGTTAGAGAAATCTCTGTCCCACAGCTCAGGGTGGGACTACTGCCATCATTGATGCCAAGTACCACCACTGTAAGAGCATGGTGAGGTTTTTTGCCTTTGAAGTTCCCTGATATCCATGAAGTCAGTGTCTTGAAAATCCCTTTGTAAAATGTGCTCTAGATGTGACGTCATGTTCCGCAACAGGTAAAGCTTCCTCTTTCACGAGGTACCTTCCCTTCCCTGCCCAAAGGGTTTGGTGGTTGGAATCTCTTTTTCCCTCATACATCTGCTCACATAATACATGGAATCAGCCGTTCAAACCTCTGATCCACCAAGTAAACTGAGACAGTGCGTGGGCCCCTCCTCCCACACTGAAAAGTGTATCCAGAAAATTGTTTGAGGGGGACGAAGCAGGTGGGAGAGATATAACTTGTGTTGAGCTGATGAGCTGGAGAGGAGCCAGCTCAAGTCCAGGAGGAGCAGGCCGTGCTGTAATGTTTGCAGAGAGCTTGAAGGCAGCATCAAAAAGAGGTCTCTAAACCTGAGGAAAAGTACCAATGTTTCAAGGATGGACATGGGGTTAATTTAGACCTATTACAATAGGTCTTCCAAAAAAGAATTGTCTCTAATCTATTGTTTAAAAATAATAATAATAATTTTTAAAAAGTACCCCCAGCCTACAGCTCTCCATGTTTAAGGCAAATTTTAGAGAAGCTGCAGGTGCTTATTTTCTTGGCTAAATTTCAACGACTTGCAGGCTGTTGTAGGAAGGAGGGCAAAGAACTAAAGGTGAAAGCAGTTACTTACATGACTCAGTCTTGTTTCTTTATAGAAAAAGAAAAGCCTGTGCCTGCATGCCTGACTATAGACAGAATCAAACATCGGGACAAAGAATAAAATGGTGGGAATGCCAAAGGTCCAAGGTTTCTCTTTTCTTCTCCACGCACATATTCAACCTAAAAAAAAATTTCACACTAGAATTTACTCAAGGCTTGCTTGTTTGGGTGGTTTTGTTTGGGGTGTTTCTATGCTTCTTTGGATTTGTTCCTAGTCTCCTTTACCACATGGGCGTGTCCACCTAAACGGATCACTTTCTGGAAGACTTTGATCCAATTTGTAAGAGCATTTCCCCCCAAAGTTTTGGGCTTTGTGTAATAGAAATTTAGCTGTAATCTCACACTCAAGAAAAGCTTCATGTTCTTCAGTTTTAGCCGGTCAGAGGAAATCACTGCCACTATCAGCAAGGTATAGGAAATTAAGTAGCACACAATATATTGAAAACATTTTGGACATGCACATTTTCCCCCATGAATTCTTGTCACTTTCTTTAAAGAAGCGTGGTTTGCATGTTTCAGGAAGGTTTTCTTTGAGCAAGATTTTATGGTACATTGGTCATTTTGGGGGGTTTTTTTCGATGCTGAGATTTCTCTGCATCCTACTGCCTAATTAGCCAAAGGCAGCAATGTACAATGAAAGGACTGACAGCCTTGTGGGGACAGCTGATGGGATCTCAGGCCAGGCCCACTGAATGCAGTGGGGAAGCTAGCATGGCTTGGGATCAGGCTGTGATCATCAGAACTTGTTTTGTTGCAATTGTTAAACGTACGTACAAGATCTGCAGGAAGATCATCACCTTGTTATTCTCAGTGGACTTTCCTTTTATTCCCTGTCATTGGTATATGCAGATGGTTTTGGAGGAATAAGAGTGAAATTGAGAGGGATGTTCTTACTTCCCTTTGGTGAATGAATTATATTGGAAGTTTGGATTTAATGATGTGTTTCTTTGACATTTTTCCAACTATAGTAACTTTCTGCCTTGTGAAGTCATGTGTGAACCAAATAAATTTTTTCCTGGGAGCCTGATTTGCTACCTATGCTGGTAGCTAGGTATTAGGTAGTCATTTTGCAGCTAATGAAAGATAAATCAAAGTCACTACAGGTGATTCATAGAGGGAATATTTCTCTTCTGTTTGGACACAGGGAAATGATGTCTGATTAGCTGGCAGGTTAAGATTTTCGTATTTAAGGAAGTTCAGGTCCAAAGTAGGGAAGCTGCTTATTGTTACAGCTGAAATTAAAATGCAAGCATATTAAACTTAATAGTCTCACTTGGAGCACAGAACACAATAGTCAGTGGGTATAAGCATACTTCCCATAAGGACAGTGTCAGGGCAAAACAAAACTCAGCTTTTTCGTATCTCCTGGATACAGATAACTTGCTGGATACAATTTTGTTATCCAGCAACCCAGAAGAGAATTATGCAGAAGAGTGTACATATGGAGAGTGTGTGTTCCACAGGACTGTGGAGAATTTCCTGCAAATGTGTGAATTAATTAATTGTAAATTTACCTAGTGTTTTTCTTGTGTGAAATTGTTGACAGATGGATTAGGAACAGCCAGATACTAAAGTTTACTAAGGAAAGGGAGGGCAGTGGTGGTGGTCAGGTCGTATTCCTTTGTTGGTCAGAAACGCTGTGTACATTCTTTGCTTAATGTTGTGTTTTAGGATTGATTTTAAGATTATACATGATGGAGCTTTGAGCAGTGCTCTGCTTCTTCCCCAACTCTGACACTGTTTATGCAGTGCTGGTATTAGACTCATCAAGCTGCCCTGCTTTAAAAGAGACACTTCTTGCTGCTTTTGCACCCCACGGCCAAGCGGCCCTGGCAGAAAGCAAATCATCCCCTGGAGCAGCACAGCTGGCATGGGGGTGTTCTGCTGCAAAACGGAACTAAACAGAGGTCAGTGGAATGATTCAATATGGACGAAATGGGAGTGAAGTTCCTGATTTGTCTTTCACAAGCAGAATGGCTTCAGCTCTGCAGAGCAATACCTCTTTCTGATTTCTGCCCCATCCTGCAGTGGCAAGTGAAAGAAAAACTCTCTTCTTTGTTACTGTCTGTAGTGCTGCTCCACAGTGTGTTGAGCAATCCTTTTTCTTAACATCTGAAAAGACTTTTGCTCTCAGTTAAGTAACAGTTTGGCTCTCAATGAGAGGACACCTCTAAGTAGAACTGAGATAATTTAGCTTCCAGCTGGGATGTGGTGGCCAAATCTAAGTGCTGGACTTAGGTATATTTAATTCAATATTTTAGACTTGTTGCCTCAGATAGGCAAGCCATGGGCAATGTGTTGCCACAGCAACAGGAGTCTGACAATGTTTTGAATACTATTTTCAGCTAAGTGCATGTAAAATAACTGCAGTCTTTAAAAGCTGTAATAACCACTTTAAGAGCATTTATGCCTGAAGAGAATTTTTGTACTTACATATTCCTATCCAAGGAGTTAAGAAAATTGTTGTAAAATGCACATTACCAGCATATCTAGACTATTTAAATGGTTAAAATGTATCGAAATAATCTTTCAGCAGTGTTCCGTTTTATTTATTCTTTGCCTAATATCATGTAGTTAAAGTAATCTTCATTCATTTTTAACCACTGATAAAAAGTACAAAAAATGAGAACTGTTAAACATCTTCCATAAAAAGTAATTTGTAAATCTCGCTTTAGTCACATGTAAGAGAATAAATTGTGTGCCATTTGCACAGTGTAATTTGGCACCCAGAGCCACTAAGGAAGCAAAACTAGGTCAAGAATACAGCATCCTCATTTCTAATCAAACTATTTATTTGAGTGTATTAGTTCACTGCAGAGCTGATGATCTCCCTCATGGTTTTCACACCTACAGATTCTTGAAAATGGTGTGAATGCCTTTTTTAAGCTGCAATAAAATTGTCTCTTACCAGAGAGAGTAAAAAGCCTGATTTTTAATATTCTGATATTAAACAATCCTGGGTTTCTTCAGTGTATTCAAAGGTTTGCTTTATTTTCAATTTCAATTTGGCTGAACAAATAGTGAAGTTCAATAATGTCCAGTGTTGGCTTTAGGTCTGTGCACCTGACTCCCTGAAACAGAAGATGCAGGTGCAGATACCCAGAGGAGGTGATGGTCTGAGATCACTTTCCTATTGGATCTGAAGAGTGTTGTTGGGGTCATCTTCTGGACTGTTTCAGCCAGGCACTCTACAGCCCAAGAGGGATGGGGGCAGAGAGAGGCTGACCTTCCATGAGGCGCCTGATCACTGGTGTTACGTGATTAGGAGGCTCTACACTGCAGCTTTGCAAACCTGTCTTTATTGAGAAGCTTATTAGAAAGCAAGACCCCAAATTCCTGCAAGTGAGTGGGTGAAAACAGAACTATGTGCTGCAATTAGGGTAGACATTTCTATGTGAGTATCTGGCCGTTTCCATAATCAAAGCTGTGGTGTCCTGGAGATACATGGGTGCTCAAGTTTGATTTTTCTCTTGCCACTTCCATGAATCCACCTGTGGGCAAAACAATGGGTTTTTAGATACTGCAGGCACAAAAGTACCTGATTCAGCTACCAGGGATGCTCATACTGAAGCCTCAGAGTCCAAGACAGATTAGCCTTGTTATTTGACTAATTTTGTAGCTGTGTGGAGCTGAATATAAAGTGCAGCTTACTGAAGGCTATTTTAATGCTCGATTGGGCATACTGGAGTCATGTCATTGTTGTAGAAGACCGTACCTAGAAATTGCACAGGTCACTTCTTTAGGATATGGTTTGAAAAAAGCAATTAAAGGAGAGTAAAATTAGGGGAGACACAAATAAAAGACTGTATTTCCCGTGTTTTCCTTAAGAAAAACTGGCAGACAATGATGTCTGTAGGAAGAGAATTAAAGCAAATTGATTTTATTTTTGATCTTAGGATGACTGCATGGGAGTGTTTGGGGTAAAGTATTCTCTGAGTTCCACAGTACCTTATGATGAATGTCACTGCAAGGCACTAATGCACTCCTTCAAGGAGGCTGGTGTTTAAGCTGTGGGAGCAGCTCAGGCTCTGAACAATCACATCTCATTCCTGGAATCTGACAAAACTAAGAAGCAGCATAACACATTATGAGCGTTGGTACATACAAAGGGCAATATTTCTATGTAAGCAGGGACACGGCAAAATTTAGTGGGTTTTTCCTTTAGTGTGTCTTTCTGAAATTATTCACTACTCCTCCATCTTTTAACTTGCCACAAGCTCAGAGGTGGAGCCCTTCCTTGGAATGATTGTCCCTCTGCATTTCTGTGAATAATGTAGGTTGAGGTCTGTCTTGTGTTATTCCAGGTTGATATTGAAATAATTACGTTGACATTGATATGTATGGAAATGGGATAAGTCAAAAGGTCCTTGTAGGTTCATAAATCCATGTTTACCCCAAAGGTAACCCTTTTTCATGGTTACTATTTTCTTTTCTGATCCTTGTGCTGTCCTCTGACTTTTAAACAGTTTTCAAGAATAAAGCCAAAATAAATAGTATATCTTTAAGATAGTCATCCTTCAAAAGGACAGAAGCTTTTCTTTTTTGAGGAAGAAAATGCCCAGTTGAAACTTCAAAGGGATAACTGCACAGAACTGATTGAGCTCCAAATGCTTGAAAACACATCAAAGACTCCTGGACTTATAATCTTCATATTTTATTCATGAGCTCCTTAGAAGGAAATGATTCAGCATCAGTGAATTTGCAAACAAGACACAAAGAAGGAGCATTTAGAAAAGAACCCTATTTTAATGAGGGAAACCTACTATAAGAAAACATCGTCATCAATACTGATGTAGGGAGAGGAGCAGAGTGCCTGACTAGATTGGGAAGCAGTTTAGTCTTCAACCACTGAATCTTTAACCACTTTGAAATCCATGCCTGATGAACAGCAAGTCCTTGTCCATGTGATGAGTCAGCTGGCAAAGCTTCGATGTCCCTTTTCCTACTGCAGGACAGCCACATCATAAAATGCCTGCTTTTTATGGGTCTTGGCTCCAGTGCTGGTTGAAGTTGGAGGCTGAATTTTTGTTTCAACCTGAAGAAGTTTGTCAGCATATCCTTGACCCACGTCATGATTTCTGACCTAAAATGAATTTGGAATGACAGGTTAACAACATTAGCAAAAGGTCACCTAGACCAGTCTACTATCTAAGGCAGGATGAACTATTTCTTTTTCCCACAAAGTATGTCTTACCTGTTATAGGTACTCCATGAAAAAAAGACAGGTCTTCCCAATCCTTCTTAATCCGTGTAGACATGAGGAAAATTCTTTTTTAGCTACCACAGACTGGATTTGCCACAATGAAACCCTTCATATCCCACCCACTGTTCACTCAGAGGTCATACTTGGTAATTGTAAACTCTGTTAGTGAAGGTAAATGGGATAAAGGGAAATACTTTTTTTTCATCCTTTTCCTCCTGAGTCTGGAATCCTATCACCCGGGGCAGTTTTCTGGAGGATTTCAGTACGTCTCTAATTTTAGTCACTCAGTTTGGTTAGTTGATTGCACTGCCTACATTCTTCTCTGAAGGAGCCATGATCTTCACCTCTATCTCTACTCTTTCAGAGTATAGACAGGCTTTGTCAGCTGAGGTGGTCAGCCCAGTTTGGCTGGCATGAGTAATTCCTTGGAAGAGACTGTCAGTGATCCCTGCTGTCTCCTGCTCAGTGACTTTTATCAATGACGGTGCTGTTATTCTTTGAAATGTCTTTTACCACTCTGCCCTTCTGGCAGGAAACCTTAGATCTTTTTTCCTCTTTCTTTGTTTAACTTAAATATTTTTCTTCTTTCTACCCACTCCCAGGTCTTTTCTCCTGGAGCAATGTTCTAAAAATATTGAACCAAGAAATTAATGTCTGCTTACTTCTATGTCCCCAAAGAAGAATGAAAATCAAGATGTAAAAGCAAGTTTTCATGCTTTGTTCTTCCCCATTTGTTCTGCAGCACTGAGAAATTGAGATGTTAATAGGCAGGGCAGCAGGCCAGATATCAGCACAGTGCAGAAGGTGCTTGCTGGAAGTATATATGATTTTATGCCTGCATTTTTCTTTTGTAGCTTAATGTCTAAGGAAAGACATTACATTTTTCTGAGAGCGTAGCTGATTGATTGAAAAACTTGACTGGAAATACAGAGGTCTGGCATAGAGTGTTCCAGAGACGCTAACCTTCTTTTTTGTTCTTGCTCTTCTTTCATCTTGCAAGCTTAGCCACGGTCTTTACTCTTTGTCTTTAACACTTGGAGAATGCAGCCTTTCAAAGATTAGAGTCTTTCAAAATCAACTGGAATTTCTCAAGCTGGCTATTGTAGTTGTTTAGGAAATCTAGTAATCTTTAATTGTTCCTTTGTATAATGAAATAAAGGTCTTGTGGATCTGAGGGAGAGGAAGAAAAGGTCAAAATTCAAGCACCTGATAGCTGCTGAGAGGGCAGCACCTTCCTTCTATGCAAAGAGCTCTGGATAGAAAAATGTTCGGTGAAATGTCTGCCATCTGCCTGGTTAGGGAGAGCTGTTGCTGTTAGGATCACCAAGGGGAATACTGGCTTATATTTTCTTATCAAAACAAATATTGTTATTTTACGTTCATACAATGCTTTGCGGTAGATAAATGATTTACTATCAAAACTTATTGATAGGGAATCTTTTTGTATTACCTTAAAGTTTATTAACAAGTTCTCACTAAGCTTTGTTGCACCTTTTGATTCACAGGTGATTGAGTTTGCACAGACATTACTTTTTCAGTTGTCTTAACATATGAAGGTTTAGCAGGAACCCCAGACCTTGCCAGAATGTTGTACAGTGTTCACTCTTTGTCTGATATTGCCAGTGAAAGCTCTGCCTGTAGTTTTCTCACCCTTTTGTAACACTTCAGCCTAATTCCATTGAGCATGTGTTCACTCTATTGGGAAATAAAACTTGAAGGGTTTAGACATTTGAGTTTTGCTGAAGAGTGTGTAGCCATTTGTCTTCTTTATTGTCACTTTTTAGCTCCACCAGCTGAGTTTGGTAAGTGAACATATGGGATAAAATCAGTGATAGACTGTCCTGTCTCTCCCAGCCTGCCTTGTGTCTATCTCATCTAGTCCTACTTTTTTGTCTTCTCATCTCCTTTCAGATGGAGTCGATTGGTTGATGTTAATAAGTGCGGCACAGTACAAAATAGTAACTTTGACATATAAAGAGCTGTATTTTCATGGTGATCTCTCCTCTGAAGAGGCATGACAACTTGGCTGTCTGAAGTGTTCATGGCTTGCTCTGAAATAGTTTATAACCAATCTTGATGTTGTCCTTGTATCACCTTTCTTGTAAGCAAAGCATTCCCATGAGATGAACTGTCCTTCTCTTATCCAGTGTGGTGTTCATCCCTCCTATAAGGGTCTCCCTCAAAACACTGCACATTGGGAACTTTCCCTAGTAAGATTGGTAATAAACATTTTTTAATATGTAGAGTCCATGTTGGATGCAAACCAGCAAAGCAAAAGCCAGAAGTAAAATTATCTATGCCTGTATTGCATTCCATGTGTCTATCATGAAGCTACAAGGATGTGATTTCTGTAGGCTCCTGCAGATAGGGCTGGAATTATCACAGAGTTCACTACGTTACTCAAAGTGATCCATCTGGAAGGCAGTTTTTTCCACATCTACACATCTTCCAAATTACTTCAGGGCTTCTCACATGGCATATTCCATTCCCTTGAAATACACCTCTTTGTTCACAACAGGTGCTTTCACAACAGAAGTTCTTTCACAATAGAAATCTGTATTGTCTAGCCTTGTGGTTTTAATGATTGCCTGTCTGGGTGCATAGGGAAACACACCCAACAAGACTACTAAACTTATTTCGCCGTAGGAGCTTCTTCTACCCATCTGACAATTTGTAGGGCTTGATGAATGATTTCAGTGATAGCTGTAGAGAAAAACTTCATTTCTGTAGCACAGTGGATTTCAATAAGAGATCTGATCCAAAATAGATGCAGCTCCTACCCTGGGGGTTATGTGTAAAAATGAAACCCGTGCAACCAACCATTTCCTCGACAACTGCAAACTTTTGATGTGGTCTTTTCAGAGCTATTGTGAAGGGTCAGGATAAGACTATTACATGGCTCTTAACATAACACTGCCTTTAATCAGAGAAATTGCCATTGCATGGAGAAGCTTCTAGGACATCTTAAAAATTTCAGTAAATCACTTGGCAGTCTCACTTCGCATGAAACTTCAATGGCACGTTTCACTTTTGACTTCCTGGTAATGGGATTTTCTTTCTGTCACAAAACATTACTTCTTTTCTTGCCTTGGCTCAGAACAGATCCAGCTGGTGCTGGGTGGTAGAGCAAGTGCAATGTTATTCACTGGACTTTTGTGCTGGGTCAGTTTCCATGCAGGGATTTCGTGGGAATGGAGTCTCCAAAATACAATGTTGGCTTGATTCTTCTCTTTTTCCCTACCCTTGCTTTCAGTTAGAAGTACAAATTTTCCATCAACTGTGAAACTCCTTCTAAAATTTAAAGCTGCAGATGTTTGCAACTAGTGAACCTACCTTGAGTGCAGCTTTTAAAAGAAGTACTGTTAAAGTGGCCACATAAGTGGGTTTAGTATGTATGTCACACTGACAGGCTCTTACTGCTGTATTTCAGTGCTTCACAATGACCTGTGAGGAAGCCTGTCCATGGCATTAGTGCTTATATTTAAGACCCTCAAAAACCTTGGACTACAAATGGTTCAGGGTACAACTAATGTTATTTCCTGTAGATGCACTGTTGTATCCTTTGCACCAGAAAGAAGTCAGTACTTGTACATGGCCAGATATCTAGAGCTGGGAAATCAACCATAAAATTCAATCCACATTGATATCTAGCCTTCAAAATAATAGTCACAATTATACAAATTAGTTTAACAGCCATAATATATCTGGGTGCAGACATTCCCTTTATTCCATACTGGATGCCTGCTTCTAAGAGGAAAACACAGCAGAAGTTCTGCAGGGGAATAAGGAAATAAGAATTAATCCTTTAGATAAGATGGGTTGGAGGGAAGGAACATGAAGGTTGCTTGCTACTCTGTAATTAAGTTTAAGTAAAATTTGCAGTCATTATGGGGAATAACTACTATAGGTATGTTTTGGAATGAAACTGAATTTTCTCTGTGTGCTTTAGGAAGTACCGGCAACTGAACACATTTGGTACTTGATACCAAGAAAGTAATTGAGGAAGTAATGAAGTGTCTTAACAATTGGAAGCACAATTATGTTTTTAATTACCTTGCACAATGATTTTAAACTACTGGAGCAATCCATGCTTTAACAGCTCTCACATTTCTATGGGATTAGGTATTGGGCATATCTAAAGCAATTTTGCAGTCAAATGTTGCAGGTGTTAATTAATGTGAGAGTGACCAAGTTTTGCTTGTGTACGCAGCAGAGGCCTAAACTCACATCCAGATAAATTAGAGAAAGCTGAGTCAAGGCTGGCAGAGCCAACTTCACAGCCGACTGCTCATCTGCAGCTCGGGCCCAAGGCATCCAAACTGTATTATAAAACCCAAAAAGCAGTAAAAGGGAGCCATCAGCACAAACATTGGCTTTGATGAATTCATTTTGCTGTCAAGTGTACTTACATTGCAATGCTTGTGTATTTGGCTTGTGCAGCTTTCTGCCATCATTTTGTTTCTCACTACTGGGGTGCTGAAGAAGGAGGCACTGGGATATTTTTTTTTTTCCCTGACAGTCCCAGGCCAGTAACTTGAATACCTGCTTTCAGGCTCACATTTTTCTGGTTGGACTCCCATCTAGAAACATTCTTCTTTACTCCATAAACTATGTCAGAGAGAGATCTTTATCTTGCCCCTCTCAAGGCAAGTCTTGGCTAGGAAGCCTCTTGAGAACTCCTAACACAGATCTTACCTAAGCAGCATCTGAAGTATTTACCCATAAGAGAGCTGTTGCTTTCACATGCTGTTACCTCCTATTTTAAGTAAGAATTGACAAGAAGAGAAAATTGATAGTAGGGTGAGTTGTTCTTCCTGTGTGAACTAAATGCCTGCATGGAAGCGAGAAAGAAGGATGTGCTCAGTACGTGAAGGCAGAGCTAAATATGCTTCAGTAAAAATGCCAGCCATATATGAAGTCCTACCTGCTTTCCAGTGGTCCGTACGTTTCAGAGGGGTCACTGGATGAAGGAGGTTCCCTGAAGTATTAAATTCTGTTAATTCTGAGGAATGTGGAGAGGACTGTGGATGCTGTGAGTGATGGACTGATGGCCTTTAATGTAATTAACTATCTATCAAATCTAGGCTGGTGGCTTGTTTCTAGAGGGGCTTAAGGAAAGACGTTTCTAGCACAGCAATTTGTCCAGTGATCCAACCACATAAAATCTGAGTAACCAGATTTCAAAAGGGACTTTTGTTATCCTCCTATTCTGAGAAATCAGGAGAAAATACAATTTTATCTCAAGTTAAATGAGAATGATTGTGTTAGAAGACCCCTGGGAGTTTAGCCTGGGAAGATTTTCACAGGGTCTGAGGGATGGATGCGGAGCCACCTGTGCTGATCAGAAGGCAGGCTGTCTGGTGGGAAGATACATGGAGCTGAGAACACAATACCTTCTCGCTAGCTGATGTAGTGACTTACTTTCTGCCGGCTTAGCAAGCTGAAATGGCTCAGTGCAGGGTTGGAGGAAGGCCAGTGCTAGCACAGAGAGGGTGCAGGGGCATTGAAACCATGGCTTTTCCAAGTAGACAGTTTTGGACCTCAGAGGCTGAAGAGGTGGCATGTACAGGGGAAAGAACAGAAGTCTGTTGCTGAGATGGTCTGCTGGCAATGCCACATCAAAATGGTGTCACACAGGAAAGCACCGGTTGGATTGGAAACCTCCTCAGTCAAGTGCACAGGAGGTGCTCTGAAGAGGTGGGGCAGCACAAACAGACAGATGTTCCTGCATATGACTCTGGGACACATAGTTGAAATTCCCATCCCTGTTCCTTCTGCATGTTCTCTGCCAACCTTCAGTAATCCAAATCCCAGTTCAACCGGGGGTCTTGATGGCTTATACTGTTCTTACTTACATGAACAAAAATCACATCTGTGGTGGTTTTTATAGCTCCAGGCAATTCAGGCAGCAGTCCAAGGTGGATACGGAATAAATAAATCATGGGCTTGGGGAAAGGATAGGTGCATGGCTGCACATCAGAGGTTACGTGTGTTGCAGTTAGAACAGCAGTTGTTCGCTGCAAGTAGAATTGTAGAATCATAGAATTGTGGAATCATAGAATCATAGCATCATAGAGTCATAGAATGGTTTGGGTTGGAAGGGACCTTAAAGATCATCTAGTTTCAGCCTCCTGCCATGGACTGAGACACCTTCCACTAGCCCAGATTGCTTAAAGCCCCATCCAACCTGGCCTTGAATACTTACAGGGATGGGGCAGCCACAACCTCTCTGGGAAACCTGTGCCAGTGCCTCACCACCCTTACAGGCAAGAATTTCTTCCTAATATCTAATCTGAATCTAGCTTCCCTCATCCTAAATCCATTCCTCCTTGTCCATCTACCTGTGTGATCTAATCCCTCTCCTTCCCTTTCCCAGTTCTGCACACAGGAGCTCCATGCCATACACAGGACCAGAGCATTGCCCCTTGTTTCCCTCTGGTGCTGCAGTCTGGAGAGTTTCCCTCTCCAGTCCCTCTCCCCAGCACTCACATAGAACCTGAGATCCCTTTGGAAGTGAAATGGCCCAACCTCTTATAGTGTTTACGTCTATCCGGCAGCTCTTGGTAGTAGTTTCTGGCTGTCTTTTTGCAATTGTACATAACTATGGAAAGCCACCATAGTGCAGCAGTCCATCTTCATTTTATGGCTTCACCATAACTAACAAAGCTAACAAAGGATGGATGTCTGGTACATGTTTGTGGATGGTGATATTGGAGACGTTCACAACTTGTGCTTCTAGCTCTGGGCATGTGTGTGTGACCTCAGTCAGCTTCTGGTACTTCCTTTTTCTCTGTATGTCAGCACTTCTGGACTTTGTTTCTATTATATTTAAATGTCCACATGCTTTTTTTAAAAGGTTCTTGACCAAAACGTCAGTTCCTTTGTGTGTGTAGGATAATGATTAGCAGAAACTGAAAATGGGCATGTATCCTATGTATAATGCACTCTTTCTGTGCGCAGGAATGGGGCAGTAATGGTGGTTAACACCAGAGAAGTAGGTCTGGATGTCTGCTGATGGGAAGCCCTTCATTTGTAGTGGTCCTTGTCACGTCAGCGGTAATCTGTTCCCTCTTTGGTACTTAGAGGGACGAGTTGATCATCCCTGCCTATGCTGAGGAGGATAGAAGGTTCAGACTGCCTATATCCAACACCTGTGAGCTGGGATGGCTGTTTGCCAAGTGGGGTCTGCAGGCCTTTGCTGAGATTTGGGCAATGATAGTCTGATCTGGGAGATGGTGAGCCCTTGAAACTCCCTTTGACCAGAGCTGGGATTTGTAATGGGTGGCCATTCCCATCTACCCACTGTGGTTGTGGAAGTTGCCCCCGTGGTTACCTGAGCAGGGTGATCAATCCCCCTGACAGCAGCAAAGAGAAATGTGTGAGTCAATGACTGTCACCAAAATGATGCAGATTCTTTCAAGGTTTGGAGAGATTTGGCTTAATTGGGGATTTGACAGCAGCTTTGCCCAGGTCCCCACATGCAGCATGTGGTAACAGCTTGTGCCAATGAATGTGTCAGTCCGTGGTTTTGTTCCACAACCTTTCCCAATGAACATTTGACTGTTAATTTTGAATTTACATGTTTTAAGTGTGATTTAAGAACAAACACTTTGCTCTGTGCTTTTTCTTAAAGGACCATCAAGATGGGCTACACAAAAGCTCAACAGTAATATGTACACAAAATATCTATATATGGGTACAAAATTAAACAATAGACCCTTCCTTCTTGGTAAAAAAAAAAAAAGTTACGGGTACTTAGCATGTACCAAATTAAATGCTGAAAATTCCATATTACTGTCATGCAAACTCCATAGCAGAGTTCTTGGTCTTCAGTTTCTCTGAAGAAGCGTATACAGGAAATTAACTCTACCTTTTATTTTATGGTAATATCTCTTTGTTAAATTCCATGGTTATAAGGCTTATTTTTCTACTGGTAAAGTAATAAAGGCATAAATGTTCTCATGAAACCACTGTCTCAGGTAAACATCATTTATTCCCTCAAAAGAGGTGCTGTGGTTTACTTTAATGGAGCAACATCTGTTCATTCAGAATTGAATGAGTTCCCTGAACAATAATTAATACAAATATTGCCACTAAATATGCCTGGCATATTTTTTATAATAATAACATAAACCCATACAATTGGTGGAACCAAGAACACAGTAAGTGCTCTTGTCCACTTCCCCCTTCCCCCACCCCAAAGGTCTCTTAACAATGAACTTCACAGGATAGTTGATTTGTTGGTCTGAATGCCTAAATACTGACAATTCATTTTGCTGGGAAGACTTCATATGTTCTCAATAGCAATAACTGTGGGAAGATATCTCATTCTTCTGATTGTGTGATGCTATGGAGTTAATAATCTGAAAGCATTGTACTGAGATGTTGCAGAGCCTGAGTGTACAAAAGAAAGCCGTAATGTATGGGTTTTTATGTTGTTCCTCCCCAGCAAAATTCGCTAGTCAAGAGAGCAGGTCACTGACCTTCCATCAATCAGCATGCAGCAGTTTCTTCTCCTTTAGAGTGGTTTTGAGAACTGCAAATAAAAATTAAATTCCTCAAAGTATGACAGGAAGAGAATGGTGAGTGTATTCATTGGATTTTTAAATTTTTTTTAAATATTATAAAAATATTCAGTTTCATTGCACTCATCCTGGGCATCAGATGATAGGATGTTCTTAAGTTTGGTAACCGTTTCTGCTGTTATGTTGTTCCTAATCATTCGTTGCAAAGAGGTTTGCTGTCTCACACAGAGCTAAACAAGACGAGATAACAGGCTGATGGCAGAAATTACAGTGCTGCAGAAAAGATGGTTTTTTGTAAACAATTGAATAGTATATCCATGTTACACAATGATGTTGGAATATATTTTCCTCTTTTGACAATTAAGGAGAATTATGTTGGACTTCTTTTTATTTTTTCTTATTTCTCTATGGGTTTATGCTGTTAAAGAGAAAGGGAAGACTGGGTAGCTGACTTAATGCCCCTTTATTTTTAATTTCTCTAGCTGTGATTACTACTTGCAGTGACACTATTGCCCATTACTTTTACATGTCACTTGATCTAAGACTGAAAGCATTTGTATAAAGGTCAGTCTCGGAAAGAGCATGCTGGGATTTAGCTTCCCTAGAGGCATGCATCTTCATTGAAAGGGAAAAAAAATGGTTAAATTTGGGGGGGGGGAGCTTTTATGTTCCATTAGGAAGGAAAAATCCTTTCAAACAGTTCAAGCTCCACAACTGTTAACAATGCAGGCTATTAAAGGGATAGCAATCAGCCTACACACCAGACACACAGATTGAATTCTTGCTGCTTGTCATGTAACCAGAGATAAGAGTATTTTCCAGTGACTCTGATAAAATAAATGCTGTCATAATGATTCTGAGCGAGACTCATCCAGATGTTGCAGACTTCTTGCTGTGGTATTTATTCATAAATCTTGTTAAAAGATAATCAGAGAAAGCATGTCTCAATTAAAACCATCAAAACTCTGTGACAATGTTCGTGCAAATGCAATAATAATCCTAATGTGTTGACACAAAATTTGTGCAGTAGGTTACTGGTATATTTGAGCCTGCTGATTAGAGCTCACCAATTAATACAAAACTAGCTTCTTACAAGTGAAAGGGGAAATGTAAGTTCCTCTGTACATGAAGGATTATGGATTATGCCCTTTTGGCGTGTATACATATGACTGCTGGTACTTCCACAATGCTTAAAATTCATAAAGATTTTCATATGTATTAACTTGTACGTGTGCTCATAACTTGCTTCTCCTACTCAGTCCATACAATTGTTGTTACCTGGTCATGGTGCATGATAACCTTTCATTCAAGAGTCTGGTCATGTAATGTAAGTAGAGAAGAGTTGGAAAATGAAATGGAGTATATACAAAAAACTTAGAGAACAAAACAGCTGGCATAAACTAGGGTATCACCACTCTTCTTTCAAACGCTTGACTGTGTAGCCATAGCAGTCTCCTTTTCATTTCCCTCTGGTGAGCTGTACTTAAAGAATCAAAAAAATACTCTATGTTTCCCTCTAAATAATCTACTGCCCTGCTATATGAATACAGGGAATACAGGAATAACTCTGTAAGTTTCCACTGGGAGAGGATGGTTCTGAGCTGATGATTCTGTTAGTATGTGGTCACGCCATGACGGATTTAACTGTGAAGCTTTAAGACTACTTGTGAATGCCAAAAGGAAACAACTTAGCTTGAAAATTGTAACATCATGTGTCAAATATAATTTGTGAGCAGAAAGAGCACAGGGATAATTCTTGACATTTAGGCTCAACATTAAAGCTGAATGAGCTTTTTGGGGACTGAAGCGCTGCAACAAAGTCTTGAGGATACTTACAAGCTAAGGCATGACTGGCCAAATGTGTCTTAGCAAGTTCAGGAGCATTCAAAGTAGCAGGATGGAAGAAGGCTAAGCACACTTGGTTATTTGACATGCAGTAGCTTGCTGCTCCCTAGTAAAGTTGTTTGCGACTCTGACACCGTGGTGAGACAAGTTAGGACTCCCGCTAAAAATTTGTAGCAAACTCGATAGAAACGAATTCTCACACTGCAGGACAGAAACCACAATGCTGAGGCTTGTAGGCTGCAAATTGATCCTATAAGGCACAACTGTGCAACCCCAATGGCTTCGTCTCCCCATAACATTGGGCGCTGTTGCAAATGGTTCCCTGGGGTTCAGATACGCCCTGATTGCTTTACCCCACACCAGAGGGCTTTCCCATCAATTTCTGACCACGGACAGGCAGTTCCTCCTCTCCTGTCATTACACAGTGTCCAGGTTGGCACAGACAGCTGCCATTTGCGCTAATACCCGGGTTTAAGCATTTTTGCATTGTATCTTGGTGCTAGCCAAGGTATCAGAAAGTTCTCTTCAGCTCAGATTTGTGAAGGTGAAACCGAAAATAAAAGAACGCAAAACATCCCAAATAAACCCAAATTACAAACTAGATCTAAATTACAAATTATTGGAGAAGGAATGAATGAAAACCACACGATATAAATTCACTGATCTACAAAGTCTCTCTCCTTGTACTCAGGGGAGTTCCTTTAGAGTTTCCTCATGAGAGATTGTGTCCTCCCACATGCCCTACATCTCAGTCTCACTTTGTGCAGAGAGGTCCTAGAAGAGGATCCTAGTTATTACACCTGGTGACTTTCAGCCCTCCAGGGGTTCCCTGCAGTCACCCCATTTTCTCCTCCAAAATGCATTTGCCTTTGAGTTATTCAGGGAATATACTTTTAGCTACTGCTGGTAAAAGGACTCTTTCACTTTTTGAAGATGCAGGTGTTACTTTTGCAGACTGGATGGCGTTTCCTGTCCTGGAGTGGCCTGAGGTCATTCCTTAACTCTGAGAATTATTTTCATCTCCCTCACTCCCACAGTGAGCCAATTTGTATGCGCTTCAGTGTGAAGTGTCTCCATCCACTAACCCTGTCTTTCTTTGTGCACAAGCTGATGTAAAATGTATGTAGCTCATTTTTTCTTTTGAGAGCGGATGCTTTGGGTGAAAAATAGGTTTGGAGTGATTGACTCTTCAAATCAATCTTTGGTAGTGTAACACACAGAATTGAGCTGCATAGGTTTCTTTGTCCTTGCAAACCACACTGTGAGGCAGGAAAGTGCTGTTCTCTGTATTATACCCAGCAAACCAGAGCACAAAGAGGCTGAGAGGAGATTCCCCCAAGTATTTCAACAATCAGTATTGTTTAAATGCCTCTCTATGGCTACATCAGTGTGCAGGCCACAAGTCTCCTACTGAATACCCCAAATGTTGAAACAGCCTTTGCATCTTAAGTCCTGTGTGACCCAGAACAGTCCTCATTCTACCTGGGCACAGACAATGAGCGGCTGTCTGCACCTTCTAGACATTTCTCTGCCTGTGTTTTGAGAGTCCAAGAAGAAATTGAAGGGGTTGGGGAAGCTTGTGTTCAAAGGTGATTGAATAACAGACAGTGGCCCAATACCGAGGCACTGTGTCTGGGATGTGGGGAGAGGAAAGTTTGATGCCCAGCTCTGCTTAAAACGTTCAAAACCTTTAAGCATTTCAAATCTGCCTGCTGAATAAGCAAGAGTCTGGCAACTAAGACATTTTATTGTGGGCATAACTCTGTCTCTCACACTTTCGTCTAACTAACTTTAGTTTCTCTCAAAATATTTGAGCAGAAAATAATTCCAGAGTTACTGGGCCAGTGGAGTGGAGTGGACTTGTTGATGAGTGGAGTCAGCTTGGCAGAGAAGGGTCCAAGGTCCACAGGTGTCATATGTTCTTTGTCAGACTGTCACTGTCATAAAGGTACTTCCATCCCCTCATGGTGCTGATTTCTGCTCTCCTTGTCCCCACAGCTCCAGTGCCGTTGTGTAGATCACAGCAATCCTCAAGTCTCCGTAGTAACTTGCCTCCTAGCCCACAAACAAGAAAGTTCATGGCTGAGCAGGGCATTGAACCAACTGAAGGCTTAAATAACCATCTTTCCAGTAAAAAAAATGATATTTGCTACCCCTTATTTCTTTCAGCTTGTAGTTGTTAGTTGAGATATCTAGGCCAGAGGTGTCTTGGTGAAAGACAAAATAGCAAGTTGTAAGAACTGTGGAACGGAGGTTAACACCAAATGTGGAGGTTTAGGCACTATTACTGGAGTACACATGTTCATTTTGTGCTGGAGGACTTTTCAGTGATGTGGCTCCCTTGCTAGTTTGGAGACCATTTGGCACTGAGCAAACGAATTTTTTGCGCTGACCAAAAGCACTCTGGTATCCAAACTGAAAGTGGGGTTGACCTCTGAAAGCAAAGCAGCACATCAACAATAATGTCACATTCTTCATCTCCTCTTGACGTCACTCTGTTGTCGATGTTGGACCACGGGTGGAGGCTTTGGGAGGAGGTGGAAGGTGTCCTATATGAACTGCTGTGTCTGCCATTTTATGCTCCCAAGACTTTGATGGTCCAGTGTCTGGATAACAGCAGTGTGGCATTTGCTAATGTCTAAGAGCCAGCTAATCCATTGGGCTGAATTATACACCTATCTCACTTAAAATCTTGGGGTGTGGTACTGTTTCTCATTGGCATGCTGAAAAAAAGCGTTGTTATTTCCAAGACTATGAAACATCTGCCGGTTAAAAGCCATAAACTGTAATCTAAGCCATAAACTGTGTATCTAAGGAAATATTTCAATAGACTAAAGTAGTATAGACTCACTGTCTAATGGATCTACAGCAAACAGTACTCCTCTGTGGAGGGCAATCTAAGGACTGTGGCCCAAAAAACAATGAGCAATAGCCAAAAGGTAATCATCACCAGCAAGAGAATGAGTCTATGACAGGAATTACTGTGGGGAAAAAAAATGTTTTGGACAGAACAAATACTTCCTGAAGGATGGATGCATGGCTTTGTGCTTATGATTGAGAAAGTTCAGGTTAAGTTTGCTGAGGGGGATATTTCTGCAAAATCTCTCTTGATGAAAGTCGGGTCCTTAATTTAAAAAGGCTGTCATACTGTCTGCAATCTATTTATCAAAGTAGGATGGAAGACAGTTCTCTTCAAATTTATAGCCTCGTCAGCTTGTAAATGTAGAAGTAAACTGAAGTAGAAAGTGTTGTGTTGTTTTAAAAACTGATTACTTTCTGGAAAAGACCTCTGTCTCTGTTTGCTTGTCTCATTAGTGTGACAGCATTTCTCTGATAGCTTGCTGCTGCCAGTTCTTGTTAGACAGGCAAACACATAGGTGCTTTTGTGGGAGACGCTGTGTTGCCCTCTGGATGGACTTTGTCCTCTGTCTTCCCAATTTCCCTGTGGTGGGCTACTGCAAACTGAACACTGGAAAACTCTTGATTTCAAAGGTGAGAGTCTTGTACTCAAGGCTTCAATTTTCAGCTGTCAGAGTAGCCCCATAATCTTCACCTACCACCAAAGGTGTGAGATGGTGTCCATGTGCTCTAACTTTTGGATGTTTAAATAATCCAAGCTACTGACTGAAATCCTCTTTATAATCAGTGAACCGCCTTTGGAGACTGATCTGTCTGGTTCTATCACAGTGATTGTAAAGTGACAGGCTCAGATGCTTAAACTTAAGTGAAAGCAATGTCACCTATTTTACTCAGATCTTACTGGAAAGGGTTCTGGCCAGGCAGAGGGGACCAGATGCTCCAAGGAGCTCAGCTCTCAGGTTAGGCACTTAAATGAGGTCAGTTTTTCACTTTTGTTTCTCTCAATGGAAACTAGAAGGAGCTCAGCAGAGCTGCAAAGTGCAGTTTTGTAATTTCAGCTCAATGTCAAAAATAAAGCAATGTCAAAAACACAGCAATGACAAAAGGATCTGCATGTCTCAGGAAATTGCAGCATTTTAGCACCATTGATCTCAAGTCCAGGAAAGAGTTGAAATGCATCAACAGAAAGTTCACAGGGCGCAGAGGTCTTTTACTTTATTATGTTGTAGTGATAACAGAATATTTCAGCATTTATAAATAGTACTCTTAGTTTTTTTAATCTCTTATGGGCCTGCGGGGCTCATATAGGGATGCAGTTCCAGAATATTTTGTGCCTCTTTATCCTCCATTTCTCACAGCCAAGAGGAGCAGAAGGTGTTCAAAACTCTTCTTTGTCTGTGGTCCTTCTCTCTCTTCTGTTCAAAAAACAAATGCAGAAGTGGACCTTGAGAGTATGAGAACAGCCACTGTGACAAAGATAAGAAGAGAAAATGCTTGATTTAGCACCTATGCTAAACCAACAGATGAACTACTTGCTGGAAAACAACCTAAGAGGGCTGGCTTGTAGTTACAAACAAATTATTGCTGGTGCTTGTGTGGCAAGTTTGGAAGCTTGTTCATAGCACCTGCTTTTTGTTATGCCACTCTTTGAACGTTTGACACATGCCCTGACTTACACAAGAACATTGTGTGTTCTTTTTCTTAAAGTAAACAAGCAAGCAAGCCTGCTTTGTTCTGTACAGGAAACAAAATATGCAAGAATATATTAAAAAAAGAAAGGAATGTAAGGTGCATCCAGCCTTTACCCTCTGGCAGCCGTCTTTCAAAAGGCATTGGATTCTTACACACACAGGAGTTTGGAGGATGTCTTCAACTCTAAGTTGGTTTGTCAGGCCTGTGAATCCCACCAAATCCCAGTATAAATAGACCATGTTTACAGCAGCCCCCTTCCTTCAGATATGCAGATGTCCTCAGCAAACAGCCGCTGCATGAAAAAAGTCGGGCACAGGATTTGTGGCACCTAAGAAAGGGGTGTCCCCCTGTCCTGCTGCTGGGGGGCAGCAGCCACTGATAAGGGAGTGGACTTGGAATTTGGAGTGAATATCCGGTTTGGGTGTTTGTCTATTAAGGTGATATAGCTAATAATTTTAAATTCTTTTTCACATTAGTAGTTTGGTTTTTTCCATGTTTTTTTTTTCCAAGGTATTTCTATTTGATTTTGTGTTGTTTCCTTGAGCATTAGTAAAAATTGATTTAGGCAATAAGCTTTGTGGTGGCAACCCAATAAACAGGAGAGACCTTGTAAAGTGGTATGGAAATAGGAGACTTATTGTGAATTGCTTGAGCAACAGTTTCCCCTTCAGGTGCCAAACAAGTAACACTAACTTATGTGCAATAGCCATACTGCTATAAGGTAAGGACAGGCTGATTTTTTCTTCCTACAAGTCCAATAAGATCTTGTTCCTGCTAAGAAAGGATTATTTTAGGGTGGATGGTAGCAAATATGACGTGATAGAGAGGGTAGAGGTAGAGTTTGGGACATCTGTAAGTATAGCACAATATGCTTTGGCACAAGTCTGTCATTCAACCTGGTTGTCAGCTGGTTTTGAATTTATGTAAGGGGAGTGAGTTCTGGGAAACTGAGGTACTGCACTTTTACTCCTCTTTTCTCTTT
The DNA here is from genome assembly GCA_013397565.1 of Ptilonorhynchus violaceus. Lineage (NCBI taxonomy): Eukaryota > Metazoa > Chordata > Aves > Passeriformes > Ptilonorhynchidae > Ptilonorhynchus > Ptilonorhynchus violaceus. The sequence goes on along the minus strand of VZRJ01013354.1, from coordinate 3,486,392 downwards.
TAGAGAAAGTGGTGACGAGAGGGGAAAAGTGCACCCTGACAGGGTATGGACAAAAGAGCTGCAGTAGAAAAAAAATTGTGTTGAAATGAGAAGATACTGCGCACTGCCTTTGATCTAGAGCTCCTAAATTCCTCCAAAACACCTGAGAGAAAAAAAAATAAAATACAAATAAGCAATTAGGCAGTGATGGTTTCACCTGAAATGCTGACTTTTACCAGGAAGTCTATTTCATTAAATGCTGCACTAAAGTGTTAGCTTGGTCCAAATGAGAGGCCTTTGCTATGAAGGTCAAAGCAAAAGGATTGACCATGCTGCAGAGAGTCTGGACTGAATACAAGACTGGGTTACAGAAGGGCAGATGGTTCCAAAAAAGAGATAAATTTAGACGGTATGATAAGAAGTGGTCCATCCTCATTCTCAGATCTTGTGTTATTATCTAGTCAAGGAGAATTCTGGTGAGGATTTCCAATGAGATTATTAGTGACGGTCTGCAAATATTTACAGCTGCTTTCAAAGACAAGAAAGAACAAAGAGCCATTTTTTGTACAAAATGGGGGATTGAAGTCCCTCCAAATGGCAAATCTTGACAAGTTGTTCATGCTAAATGGGTGGAGTTTCCCTTTCTTCAGCATTTTTTTGCTTCATAATTATTTTCTCCCATGGAAAATGACTGGTTATTTATAACAGTAAGTCGAAAGGGTGTTTTTCCTGCTTGTTCTGGTTTCTGCTGGAATATAGTTCATTTTGTTCCTAGTAGCTGGTACAGTGACATGCTTTGGATTTAGTATGAGAATAATGTTGATAACACACTGATGTTTCGATTGTTGTTCAGTAGTGTTTCCCCTAAGTCAAGGACTTTTCAGTTTCCCATGCTCTGCCAGTGAGCAGGTGCACAGGAAGTTGGGAGGGAGCATGGCCAGGACAGCTGACCTGAGCTGGCCATAGGGATATTCCACACCATAATACACCATGCTCAGTATATAAACTAAGGGCAGTTGGCCAGGAGTTGGTACCTCACTGTTTGGGGACAAGCTGGTCGTGGTCAGCAGGTGGTGAGCAATGTATCATGCATCACTCGTGTCTCTTGAGCTTTATTTCTCTCTCTCTTTTAGTTGATTCCCCTTTCATTATTATTATTATATCTTCATTTCAATTGCTAAACTGTTCTTCTCCCAACCCACGGGTTTTACCTTTTTTTTTTATTTTCCACCCCATCCCACCAGAGCAGGGCAAGACAAGCAAGTGGATGTGTGGTATTCGGTTGCTGGCTGTGATTAAAACATGACACTGCTGAAACTCTGAAGCTATGAATAATGCCTGGTTTTCTACTGAGTCTAGATGTAACAAAGTTGAAAATTAGTGTTGCCCTTTGAGGGAGCTGATCTATTGCAACCAAAGTCCCACAGGGTTCTTTGAAAATCCCTGCCAAAATTCCTTCAAAAAGTATTTACGTAGTATGTGCAGCAATGATTTGCACCCATGAATTAGAGCACTGGTTCTGACAGTAGTTAAAACATTAAAAACAGTTCTGTTTATTATCAGCAGGGATGTGTCTTTATAGCCAAGAACTGTTTAAAGTTTCTAACATTTGCTTTGAAATTCTTAAGGCCACTCTCCTAGAGCACTGAGACATATATGTGAAGCTGAAGTGCTGCCCACCCTATTGAGGGGCTAGTTCTGTTCAGAATGACAGGTTTTAGGTTTCTATGATGCATGGTAGAAAATAGGCATTTTGAGGTAGGGTTATAGGTCTGGCAGACCAGTTTGCTGGCAAATGTTTGCATTATGACTGTAAAAATGTGCTGTGTCCCTCCAAAGAGGGAGCCATCCCTATGGATGAAGGATTGCAGAGCAGAACCTGTGCCTACCTCTGTACATCAGCTGGATGTCTTAGAGCAGACTCAGTGTAGCTGCTGAAAAAAGAGGTGAGAGAGGAGAAGGTGCTCTGGAGGGAGTGAAAGGTTAGGAGCTGTCTGCAGCCCTACACTATTTGAACGGAGTGGGAAGAGCTTACCCCAGTGGGACACATAATTTCCAGTCATCTCAAGCAAGGTTTGACTACAAAGGGTTTGGGAATCTGTGATCTGAGGCGTACACTGCCTTGATGTAACAAGCCCAGTGGAAAGTCTACAGCCTGTGGCTGGATACATACAGGATATGGCCTGTGGTGCTGGATGTTAGAGAATATTTAGAGCCATAAATATTTCATTTGAGTCAGAATCCACAATGTGTAGCCTGGACCAGGGAGTATTTCTAAAATGAAAAGAGAAAAGATAAGGCAAAGATAAAAAGAAAAAAAAATGTATTTTTAAAAATGAGATAAAGGGAATGAGTTGATCTGTGTAATGATGAAAGCACAAAGGACTGCAGAGCTCTGTGGGCTTGGCTCGAGAGGCAGAGGAACAGCAGGATTTAAGGATGTAGTAGCATAGCAAAGGCTATGCTGTCCATTTTTACTTGGGAGAGACTTTTCTGTGTTCTGGCATGCAAAAGAGGTGACAGCGAGTTACTACACAAGTTTAGTGACACTGGCTCGATGGGACTCATAATGGCTTGTGGGGATAGACAGCAGGGGAAGAGTCATAGACTGCAGCTCTGCAATTAGGAGCACCCTGTATGTGAAGATTCTTGTCTAGTGGTGACCCTGCCCCATTTTCAGCTGCACTTCTGTATGAAATAAAACAGAGTTAAAACATGAAACGTCCAGTAATAAAGTCCTCCTTTTGTCCTCCATATCTTGATCCTGAAAATGGCTCTCGGCTTTTGGGAAACTGGTTAGGAAGAACCACTCTGGTTTTGGGTTGTTTCTCAATGTATTGCCGAGTGTCTAGAGAGTGGAATGTAGCTTAGAGTAAAATACTTATTTCAAAAAAAAAAAAGTTAGACCTGGTGTGGTTTTACATCTCTTTCAGGCTGTTTTCTTTTGGTGGTTGGTTATAAAGGAGAATCAGATTCTTATCATCCGAGAAGGATGTCTTCCCCACATGGTTTTTACCTGCAGAAGATGTCTCATGGGCTTCTGACAGTGAGGGAAGTACAAATGCATGTGCTTAAGATATGCAGGATCCAATTGTCTGAACGTGGCAGTGAGAGGCACTGAGGAAGTGTTGGTGTGAGACAGCCTGTGGTTCTGGTGCTGGATTTCCAGAGCCTTTGCCTTTAGTAGGGAGAGGATGAATTGTGATGCTGAATTTCATATTTTATCTGAGTGGAGAACATGTAATTCATCTTTGCATGGCAACCCATCCTATCCATCTGCAGACTTCTATGTGCAGAGCAATATATTCCTTTATAGTAAGAAAGTGTTACCCATTTGTACTTATGGAACGAGAGTGAGAAACAGGCAGACCTTGTGAAGAAATATAGCTGATGCCTTGCCATTAAGTAGATTGGAAGGGCAAAGTTCTGCCTGTCTCCTTCAGGACAGACCGAGGCGTTGGTCACCCTTTCCACCTCCTTTCTCCCCTGAGAAGAGAGATCAGTACAATACTGATCAGGGCACAGATTTCAGCTTGGACAGTCTCCTAAACTGGTCACATCTTTTGCACTTCTCTATAGCAATTGCATCAGTGAGCATCCTACCAGCCCTAGTGTTTAAGGCTGGGGGGGAGGGAAAGTGTCTTCCTAGTCAGCAATATCACCAAATGAAAGAGATTTTGAGGATGTCAGTTTACACAAAATATTTTCTAGGAGAAAATTAGGAAGGGTTCTGTGTTGTGAAGTTCAGCAAGCTCCTGCTGGCTATTTCAAAAGGAACATTTTGAGCCCCCCACCCAAGCCTTTTTATAATTGTTTTTCTTCACTCCTTATAGAGTATTTCTAAACTTCTTTTGGACTCTTGAATTGAAGCCAGACTTATTGTTTTGTCAAAATAGAAGGGTTGTGTCACTGTGCTATTCCCCAGAATTCTGTTTGAAAGAAGCTTTGAAGGGATTTTCTGTCTGGGGGGGACAGGAAAGTGTCAGCATTCCATGATGAACTTACACTACTCCGTAAAAAATGTCTGCAAGAGGCCTGTGTCTCACTCTGGTTATACTTTCTTGCCAAGACCAGATGCCTCTTCTACAGGGAGAAAAAAAAGAAAACAATACTGTTTCCAAATATTAGCTGTTTGCTTTCTTGAAAATAAGTGCAACTTGCTAAGCTGCCTTTTCAGTAAATATTGACTCAGTTAAGTTCCCTGCAGTTTCCCTTCTACACTGTACATGTCTAAAACAATATTGCAATTTTAATGACTAATTTTCTATGGTATAATGTAGACATTGGGGCAGTTCTTAGTTTTCATTTGTTTACCTGTGACTACCCAGCCGAAGACTTATATTTAAAAGGTACTGAATGAGCTCAGGCTACTTTTTATAATAATATAGCTTTCATATAAGAATACCTCACTCTTTTCTTGCAAATTTCTGAGCAGATTTCAAGGCATCCAGTGTTAAAAAACCAAACAACCATTAGACTGCCCTCATCCTTTCTGAGCCCTGCCTCTTTAAGGTTACAGGCACTGATTTCATTGGACAAAGTAAATGCTTGCTGTTAAATAATTAAAGACCTTTTATTTTCTTTTCTTAAACCAGCAGAGAACACTAAAATTTAGACTCCTTTCTGGCAAGTTTTCCTCCTCTATATCCTGGCCTTCCCACAGGCGCTTTAACAGTTCAGCATATTTTAAGTCTTTGGGACTTTATAAATTTTGTATTAATACATCTCTTTGCTAATTCTCTAATTGCAAATATTCTCAGCACCGAGGAATGCTGCAAATAGCACACCCTGAGCCATGCTGTCTTCTGACTCCAGGAGCTGGTCTGTAGGACTGCAAATACTTCCTTTTCATGACTGTCAGGTCTCATAGTAAGCACCTCGATTGTCCATGTTCAGGAGAGTATAGGTAAATATTTGGGCTGCTTAGCAGAAGGAATAATATCTTTCCTTTGAAGCTGAGTGATTTAGGATATCTGAATGCTATGTTTAGGTAGATAAATGGAAGCTTATCAGTTTCTCTCTTCTCCCTCCCCGCCAACATTTGTCCCCACTTAAAGGTGTGAGCCAAACTGAATCTGTGAGAGTGAGTAGAAGTATTTCATTCGCTGTATTTGGATCAAAACTATGTGGGAGAGTTTGGCAGAATAACAGATGAAATTATTCCTTTGCTATAGTGTTTTCATTATTAGGATTTCTATCATATTACAAGAACAAAACCCAAAAAAGACAAAGGCGTGCACTTAAAAAATGCCAAAAACTTTAAAAAACACCCAAATGCATTTTTAAAAGCATGCAATTAAGAGGCATGAAGCTCCTCTCCTAAAGTGGGAAATCTGTGTTAAATTTGGTTGAATTTTGGCAGTCTTCAAGCAAGTAAGGTACACATTAAAATATTAAAATATTTCCCATCATTCCACTCCTGGGTTATGATGCACTGGTTCATCATGAATGACATGTGGTTTCACTGGGGGTAGTCTTTTTTCTTTATTTGCACTCCTTAATCTCAAAAGAGATGCTTAAATGAGAAGTTCACACTAGAAAACCATTTGTTGTTTAGCAGCAAATACCAGCAACATCCTGTTTCAGGTAGTCATAATTCCTGGACACTTTGATTTCACTGGGACTCTTGAGCATTTGGAATGCTGAACAGTGGGAATTCAGGTCACTTATGCAAACATACCCTATGTTCTCTTCTCTTGTTGGTTAGATTGTAAAAGCAGTCTGAAAGCTTTTGTAGTCAACGTTAATTAAATCTTGAGCTGGGAATTAGGAGTTTGAAGCTTTTCTCCTAAATTTGCCACTGATTGCCTTCTACAGAGAAGTGTTACCTGCTCCTTTTAGGTCTTGTTTTATTTTGCAGACTTTAGGTAATGGCACTACAGGGCTTCTGCGTTCCCTGTACTTACATAGAGTGCTTAGTGCTTAGCACAGCATGGTCCATTTTCAGCAGCTCCTCTGGATTATACAGTAATATAATGGTCCTGCTGAAAGCAGTGGGGTGGAATAGTAGCATTGCTGGCTGGTGGAGCTTGTGGACATGCTTCCTTTTTTGCAAGATAAGTCCTCCAATATGCAGTGTCTCATGCTTTCTTTCAATTGTCTCTTTCAATACAATTTTAGAAGTGGATGCATGACCAGCAGCTGTGTTCCTCTGAGCATGTGTGGGTAGTAAGACATGCTGCTGTAAGGTAATACCTATTTTTGAGATATTAATATTGGAGTTCATCAAAAAGGCTGTTATAGGTTTGGAATAAGTTGGTATATTCATTCTGACTATTATAGCCGAGTATGGCTCCTGGATGAAAAGTCCCCTTGTCTAAGATACATTTTGGGACTGACTGCCCATTACAGGAAGTAAAAAAGCAAAACTGAAAAGTATACATTGTCATTATTATTTTAATTAAATGTTCCAGTTTTAATACTGAAATATCTTGTGTTTTGCTTGTATTAAACACTAAAAAATTATTTAAAAGTGACGTGTAACAACAACCATGGTTCAGTTCTATTTCTTTTCAATTGAGTATAAAAACAAAATATGACTGATGGTTTACTTGAAGCATGTGTGGGATGTGTTCCGGATTATTTAGTTGTGGTTTCCAGGAAAATCTAAATCAATTGTTTGCTCATCTTTTATTATGTGTTTTTTCTTATCTGATTAGTCGAATGACCTTGCTGTCTGAATTTTAAAGGCTACCACTGGAAACAGAATAAAAAAGGATGGAAGGAATAGAAGATAGAGAAGAAAGTGGTGTTTACTGCTACTTGCATTTTGCACGTATGTGCATAAAAGGGGCCCTCTAGCATAGTTATCTAATGATCAAGATCTTCAGGGATTTTTTCCCCTGTATGTTAAGAAATACATCTGGAAAGCGTGCTGACTGTCCTTGTCATACAGCTGAGCAGTCATGTTGTGACGTCTATTTAGAGCATGTTCAAGCAAGCATGCAGAACTTTGATCTTGGTACATTGTTTTTTCTTTAAGAAAGTTACCATGCTCATCTACCATTTCAAACAAGACTGTTGTCCAAAGATTTGGGGAGGAGGAGGGAAGCAGAGGAGACGTTGAAGAGGAAGGTTCATGTGAATACCATGAATGAGAAATGTGGGCAGTGCAAAGGCAGCCTGTAACAGAGTTGGCATAAAGTAAACATTGAAAAAATATATTCCCCGAGTTAAAATAAGTTAAAAGTTTCAGAATTGTTTTGTGAAGCTTCCAGTAAGAATTCATGAAAATACATGGATATATTAATTGTTTTGCTGTGAAATCTTGGGAAACTGAAGATATTGCATAAGTGTCTGAAACATGCTTCTATACTCATCTAGAGTGTTTGGATAGCTTCTGCTTTTAAAATACAAAGTAGGTAAGAGACAGCCCTTCTTGGTCTCACAGGTGTAATGAAGCAAGGCTTTTGGCTGTTCTACCTTGTAAATCAGAGCACTTCCCCATTTGCAAGTGTATAAATATCCCTTATGTTATAGCTAACTGATGCTTCCTTCCCCTTCATGTTTAAATAATGCATGTCATGGGTATCTGGTTCTGCCTTTGGGAAGCTTCTTAATAATTTCTTTGCTCTGAAACAGAGTCCATGCTTTAGTTCCCTTGCTTCCATCCCAGTTTGACTCCCATGGTATGCCCTTGCCTATTGTTTTACATGATACCAGTCCAGGTTGTGCTGCCCAAACTTGACAGTATTTTATCAAACACAGTCCTGCTGACTCAAAAATATTTGATTTACTGTGGTGGCCCTTGGGCTTTGAAGAACAATATTGTATTTCTTTCCATACCTACCTTGCTTGTTTTAAAAGAGGAGGCAAAGAAAACTGATCTAGTAGCACTGCAGGTTCTCCACATATCTGGGGAGTAAAACAAGGGCACCCCTTTCCCAAGAACTTCTTACTTTTCTCAAACTTTTGTCTTCACTGTTTTCCCAGCAGCTTGTTCTGTTTTCCTCAATAGGTCTTTAGTGTTCAGCTTCCTCCTCCCTCCCATGAGTTTTATGGATGTTATTTAAGGACTGATTTCCAAGTCCCAGAACTTCATAAGACCTTTGTTGTCAGTAACGCAAATTACATGCTTTAAAAAAAATTATGCATGGCAACCAAAACCACAACTTTCATTTCATTGCTATTTTGAGGTCATTCCTTAATTTCTTTCTTTTTGAGATTCACTTAGCCACTTTTGAACTAGTAGAATGCAGTGATGTTTTTAAAAATACATAAAGCACTTAGGCAAGGTAGCAACGTGGGGCAGTCAATACTGGGTTACGAGGTGTAGGGACTGAGTGCAGTGCAGAGTATAAATGAAAAGAGAAGCTGGATTTAAGGGAAGCTTGAGGTGGGGATACACACCACTCTGAAGCCAGAAACTTACTGCTTTATTTCTGTTTCTTCACTGTGTTATAAATGCTTCAGGAGGAGGAAATGGCTGGAAAGATTCCTGCCCCCCATAACGCAGCACTGCTGTAGACCCAGAGGGGTCCTCGGGGTGTCTGTTCTGTGCTTTTCTACAGGCACAGTGCATTTGTACAGAGCACTTTACAGATGCTGTTTCAGCTGCACTCATGTGAGGCAGCTAATGCTGGTTTGCCTTGGGTGAAGTGGGAGTCTGGACCCAGCCAGAAAATGCATGTGGTGTAGAGGCAGCAGCTCGGATGGAACTGGACTTGCTTATGTTTCTCAAGAGTAATAACCTACTGCTGTTTCCCAACCAAATGACTCTTGGTCTGTGGTCTCCAGGCCCTGAATTAGAAAGGTGTGATCCCTGGCACGTGTGGAGCTCTGGTGTGGGGTGGATAATTAGTCTGTTGTGTATCCATACATAGAATGTCTGCCAAGTTCTCTACGTTCATTGACTTTCTGACTGAGCTGGCTGCATGTCAGATGCCAGCCTTTCCTCCGGATAGAGCAGGTGGGAAATGAAGGTGTGTTCCTTGGTCAGTGTAAGAGCTCAGGGACCTGGTTTCGGTCTCTTTTTATAGAAAGCAGCTGAATTGCTCAAAGCAGCCATCCTAGACAAGACAGGAGCCGAAACAGGGAGAAAGATGGGAGAAGGCTTCAAGTAAGAAGCAAAAACTTGGTGGTACATATTTGATAGGTTACTTCAGCATGTCTTCTCCTCCCTCCCCTTATACTCAATGACATAAGGAGCTGCTTACAGCCAAAAAGAGCCAGAGTCCCTAACTCACTATATGAATCTGGCCCTTCAGTATCCATAAATAACACCCAAGCAAGGCTTTATATGGAATGTTTTCCAGCACTTTTTAATAAAATTTGAGACCATAAATATGCAACCCGTAGCACAATTTTATGCCAGCTGTCACTGCTATAGACAACTCAGCAGGTAGAAATGTAGCTCAGCGGTTCCATCCCTGATCGTCTCTCTAGCTGGAAGAATTTTGCTCATTTATAAATGGGTGGACAAATTCCAAATTCCCTTAGGGAGAATGAAATTTAATAGTAGGAGAGCTTTCTTGCTCACAGCCTAAGGCACCTGAGCCAGTGGCTTTTCTTCTCTACTGAGGCTATGTAAACTCCTCCAGGTTGTCTGAAAGTCCTTTCTTCTCGCCCTTACTCTAATAATGTCCAGCAAAGCCTTTCATCCCTCTTTCTGGAATTTCTCTCTTAATTCAGTTGTACCTTTGCTGTCCTTCCTCTTGGCTATTCTGAAGCTGAACTGTGATTGTTACCCTTGCCAACTGCATTGAGGCTTGCTGGAAGCTGAACAATATTTATATGGTTTCTACTTAACTGTGTACTTTTTAGATATGCTCAACTGAATTAGAAACCAGTTATATTAAAAAATAAAAGTCATTTATGAAGCTGGGAATTGGAGCCTTTTAAAATGTTAAACCAAATCCCTGTTCGGAAAGGGATGGAGTAAATATAACTTCATAACCAAATCCCAAAGGCTGAATTTCTTCTACTTTTTTTTTTTAAAGGCTGTTCTCTTGCCTCCTTACAAGAGAGATGATATTTCTTTTCCACAAGAGAGAGTGTTTGTCTGTGCAGCATTCAAGGATTTTAATGATCTTAACATTAGACAACATGGTATGTGAAGGGACCTGTTATTTCTCTTGCATCCTCTTACAGAATTTTTACTTCGTTCTTTGCAAGTTTAATCTCCTGTTCATTTTGACTGAGGATATCTCATGTAGCTGTGTTTAAGGTAACATTTGAGTCTGCTCTAGAAAGCGCAGGGAAATGCCAGAATTTACTTCATGAACTTGAGTTGTCATTGCTAGGGGGAGTTTTGACATTTCCCTTTGGTCCCTGATACAGATGAAACTTTTGGGTGCTGGTGGTTGGTTGCTTCAGATGTCATAGCTGTGTTTCAAAGGAGACAGAGTCAAGAGAGGGTCATCTGAAGGATGATATCTCCCCCTGAGAAGCTTTGAGGTGATGCAGTATCATGTGGTGCCACAGAAAAGTTGTATCTGGATGGCAGAGGAGTTTGCTACCATGTTAGCCACATGTGAATTAGCTGAATTTTGCAGTACTTTGTTTTCATCAAAGACTTCAGAAACTGAGATTTTATGTGAGACTGGCAGCTTTTATTTGAAAATATGTCATGGCATTTTTTAAACTGTTGCCCTCTTCCTATCTACTGGTGGGAGAAACGTGAAGAGTGAAGCATGAAAAAGAACATGGAGGCAACTAAAACAAGCAAGCATCGCATTACTTTTTTATCTTTAAAATCCTTACTTTGCAAGCCTGCTGTGTGTATTCCTGGAACCAGGCCCAAGGTCTGTGAGCTGGGTGTTGGCAGCACTGCAGCTGACATCCTGCTCTGTGCATCATCCTGCATTCTCCCTGTAGTAATCTGACACACAAATGTTTAGAACCAAAGGGACCTTTATCACCACCTGCAGATCACAAATGAGAGAACTTCACTCACTAATTCCTGCACTTATTATTAATTCTGTAATGGAATGGCTGTTAAGATACAGGTGGAATACAGACCATGACTGTTTGGGATTGGAGTGGGAAAAGAGAGCAAGTCCTTTGGATAGACACTGGACTGTTGCCTGTATATATTCCTGTAAGCCAAATATATGCATTGGAATGTGTTTTGACTGGAATGTGTTTTTCCTAGAGCTGTAAAATGACATATAAAATAGGATTGTATTGCATAAATGGAAACATTAGGAGGCTTAGAAAGCCATTTGGCAAGCAGATGTGTGGAATTCTATTTTATAGATCTCTCCAATGTTATTAGGAAGCTGACATCTAATAAAACTTAATTCCATAACATTAAAATACTCACTTATTTGCCATAGAAAAAGCCTCACTTTGTGGGAGAAAAGGGTGGAGGCGAATGCTCCTGGTCACTAGGCAACGTGTTGCCACATTTCTACATTAGTGCAAATGAGACATTTAGCAGGTGAGCATGGATGAAATATTCTGATTACAGGAGGAACTTTCAGCCTGAAGAAATTATCATATTCAGATAAAATATGAAAAGAATGGCAATGAGAGCATTATTCATGTCATGGGGAAGGAAAGCTGTGACAGACAAGACTCTGAAAGGCTGTAAAGCTCTCTTAAGGGTTACAGCCAGGCAGCCACTGCTGCTTGTATTGCAGAGAGCACTGTTAGTTCTGGTCTTGTTGGGGGCAGGCTACATAGCAAAAGCTGACCACACAAGACCTGAAGATTTTGCTGCTGGAAAATGTAGGGAATTGACTCGCTTTAGCAATGGGACAGTTCCCAGAGCAGGAGGTCTGGTCTGAAATCAAAGCAGATTGAGCTGAAGGGTAGTAAGCACTGTGAGGGGGTTGGCCCAGCAATTCAGAGGATGGCAGAACGGGTGAGGTTGGAAGGGACTACCACCTCCCTGGGCAGCCCGTTCCAGTGCACAGTTACCTGCAGAGTAAAGGAAGATATTCTTCCTCATGTTCAGGTGGAAATTCCTGTGCATCAGTTTCTGCCTGTTGCCTCTTGTCCTATTGCTTGGCACCACCAAGCAGAGCCTGCAAACCTCCTCTGACACCCTCCCTTCAGATACTGATAGACATTGATGAGGTCCCCTCTCAGTCATCTCTTCTCAAGGCCGAACAGGCCCAGCTCTCTAAGCATGTCCTCATAAGAGAGATGCTCCAGTCCCCTTAATCATCTTTGTCACCCTCCACTGGACTCATTCCAGGAGCTCCATGTGTTTCCCGTACTGAGGAGCCCAGAACTGGATACAGCACTCCAAATGTGGCCTCACCTGGGCTAAGTAGAGGGGCAGGATCACCTCCCTTAGCCTGCTGTCAGTGTTCTTCCTAATGCAACCCAGGATCCCATTGGCCTTCTTGGACACCAGGGCACTGCTGGGTCATGGACAGCTTGTTGTCCACCAGGAGATTCTTCCAAGCAGATCCCTGAAGAGGCTAAACTTAGCTCTCCTGAAGTCCATGATTGTAATCTTACTTGCTGCCCTGCTGCCTCCTCATCTGATACTGAACTCCACAGTCTCATGGTCACTGCAGCCAACGCTCCCCCCAACCTTCATATCTCCAACAAGGCCTTCCCTGTTTGTTGATATGAGGTCAAGCAGCACCTTGTTATTTCCTAGCATAATTTTTATTTTAAAGCCACTACTATGAATAGAATAGTGCTTGAATAGAATTTTTTTTTTCTTAGTTGCCTTTTAGAAGCACTGGTTTAATTTAACCAATGCTTGCCCATCCTTCCAAGGGCTGAGAGCACACTGCTTTGGGGGCGGAACGGTCCAAATCTCTGAATATGATTTCAAAAAGTCATCTTCCACAATTTGTGGTCTATCAAGAATAAGCAACTCTACAGTACACTAGGAAGGATTTATTGTAGTCACATAGGTTATATCTACAACTTCTGGGGGTTGTGGCTCATTCTCAACTTATGGTACTAAAGATAAGGCTCCACACTATCATGCACTTGATATATGCTACTTTGTGTACTATTTTCATAATTACATGGTGGTGGCAGATTCTCAGTAGTGGCAAAATGTCAATAGTATTTATACTTACAAACATATCCTGGCCCATGAAGAAAAATGCTCATGAATAATCTTTTTTGTCTAGTTGCAAATGGTACAGTAGTTAGTAACTTAAACAGTATCTTCTAAATTAAATTCCTCTTGAGCGAAAACATTATTTACTGGCATTTAAATTTCATCATGCTGTTTTCATATAGTCTTTTACTCAGTTTACATTTATTTGCACTGGTGCCAAAAACACTTCTGTGGAGATCCACAGTGCTTAACAGCTTTGGAAGGCTGGCATAACTTTAGCTTACGAAATTAGTATTTTTCTTCTCTCCTCAAACTACATGTCTAATTTCAATTTCTGTGCCGTGGATCCAGTGTTAACCAAGTAGTACACAAGCTCAGTGATGTATTTGTTTAATCATGCAGGAATGGGAGCCACAGCTCTGAGCGTTTTAAACATTTTCGCTGCAAGTATCCATGGAAGTATCTGGTTGTGGCTTTCATCTCTTCAGAAGCGTGTCCCCTACCTGGTTTTTTTAAGGAAGATTAAATTATCCCTTCCTTTTTTCTGGGGAAAGTGTGTGCATGCCTGCATGTGCTCTGGCCTGGAAGGGCTGGAAGGGCAGATGTTCCATTGGTGGGGCCAGGCAGGGAGTCAGGGCTGTGGCAAGCTGGGAAACCTGGCTGAATGGCCACCTGGGCCCTTGCACAGGCAGTGGAATGGAGTTGCAGCAAGCCTGGCAGATTGCAAGTAGGTGACTGCTGTCAGCATGGCTCAGTTTGAAGCACTGAGCACCTTGGCAGTGCTTTGCATTAGTTTTTAGCCTTCCAGTTTCATGGATGTATGTGTTTTTATATCAGGAGGAACCAGCTGTTCTAGCATTATGTAGAATATGGTAACAATGATAACCATAAAAGCTCACCATTATTTCTCAAGTGATCAGAAGTTAGGGGTTTTTTTCTTGTAGACATGCTTTTTATGGTAGAGCTAATGGGCCAGAGAACTCACTAGATACCTAGGCAAGCTGTTCTTATAGTTGTGTCCTCACACCTTTGGTTGGGTCTATATTCCTAGTTGGACTTCCCCCACCAGTATCATACTCTGTCACATAAGGAGTTACAGGATAGGGTAAAAGGGTTCTATTCCTTCTCTCTGTATCCCACATCACTGCTTTTATTCACTGTAGTGATTAAAAACCCCCTTGCTCTGCACAGTGCAGTGATGTCTCCCTATCCCTTCTGCAGGCAGAGGACACTACCAGATGTGGTGTGTGGCCCAGCCTGTGAACCTGCATGCTCAACCTTCTTGCCACAATGTCTCACCTGATATGCCAGGGAAGGAGGATGGCCCTGACTGTGGTACCTGCTAGTCCAATCATCTAGTGAGGCTGTGCCTGTCCTCTCCTCCTGTATCTCAGCTGCTGTACCTGCCAGCTGTCATCACCCCAAACTGGCAAGGAGACCATTAGCACTGGAGAAGTCTTTACTGCTTCCAGGTATTTGTGTTTGCCTCCAGCAGAAACACGGCTCTGAAGGAAGTTCAGTGAGCTTTTCCAGAGAATGGCTGAATAACAGTGACAGAAACAAGAGCTGATATAAAGTAATAAGCATTAAAGCCATTTGAGAGGCTGGACAGAAACCTTCTACCTTAATTTAGTATGAGAATGTACATTTATAAGGATTTCCAGGTAGCATCAAGCCCTTAAGACGGGGTAAAGTGTTGACAGAGCTTAAGAATTGGAGGAGAGCTTCATAGTTAACATACTTAGCTGAAGAGGTGCCAGTTGATTAGTTTGATCTGTCACTGCCTAATTAGCTTTACATTAAAAATAGAAAATAAAATTCAAGTTTGCTTGTGAGGTAAAAATCACAGGTCTATGAAGAAAACAGATCAGAAACTGGGCAGGTGTGCTGGAAACAGGGCTGGTGCCTTTGCAGAGGGACTACTAACATGCTAGGCACTACGGACAGTAAAGCCATGGAAACTTCATGGATAATGAGAAAATTGCTATCTGTATGACTGTTCTTAACTGAGAAGTTTTGGGAGGGAGTTTTATGGCTGAAAGCACTGCAGAGGTGGATCCCCGATAAATGGATTATTCTGTGCCACCAATCATGTTGGGTTTGTGCTTTGCCTATGAAGCAGCCAGTGCTGCTGTGACCAGATTCAGGACAGTTGATGGGTGTAGAACAGGCTTAAACATTCTGGCAATTCCTGTGTTGAAAAGCATGTGAGCCACATAGAAAATTAAGCTATGTCAGGTAATTATGGGCATTATTATTATGGTTTTAACAAAACAGAGATGGCTCACTCAAGATATGTTTCAAACACAGCATAAATCTTTCTTTCAAAATTTGGTTTCAAATACTTGATAATCCAGTATCTAATCCAGTCAATCATTAATTTAAGACTAATTTCAAGCTTGAACATTCAGGAAATCTTAGTGACAGAGTTTGCTAGTGGAATCCTGACACTCCTATTTCTCATCTCTAGGCCCTGCAGATGATGATAAATCTTTCTCAGAGCTCCCTGTGCTGCAGCCTTTACCCACTAAGCCCTGGCCCCTCCACGAACCACGCATTGGTGAAGAGGTCTGTTCTCTCCTTGAGCTTATTGGAGCATCAAGATTTAATTTCAGGAAATGTGTGTTTTTCATTTACTTTATAATATGGAAAGGGGCTAGGTGTGTTCTGTGTGCCTTTGAAAATCCTATTCAAATGATCTCCTGCTTGGGCAGCCCTAAAAGCTCAGCATGTACAAACATGAATTCAGAACTTTTGAGAGGTTGAAAGCCGCTGCCCTGCTCTGTTAATCCTTTAATCGCTGAGCAGAGAACATCTGAGCACTGCTTCCCGACCATTGATTTGAACTACAGAGCAAAACTCTTAGATCCCCCTGAGACTTGTATCCATGGAACTGAAACCACCACCATTCTGGAGCAAATATATCCTGAATTATTAGTTTCACTTCTTTTTGTACATGACCTGAGTAGGGATACAGTTCAACATCTTCACCGAATGTTTTCAAATTCTTCCCAGTTACTCAGTACTAAGGAGCTAATATTAATCAATCCTCTTAGCAGCTTCTCCCTTTTCTGTCCCTTTATAGCTGTTTTGGCAGTGATTCCTCTCCTGATTGTACTGAATTGAAGTGTTTGTCTTTTTTCAGTTCATCATGCAGTAGAAGTTGCTCTATGTTCAGTGTCCTGCATTGTCTTTAGGTAACATCATTAGTGCATACTTTGATGCTGTTGTTTATATCAAACTGGGGGAGGGGGGAGGGGAATTTATCCAGAAAGGTTTTCTTTCCTATCAAATTCTTTTTGATTACATGACTGTGGTCAGGAAAAAAATCCATTCTTGCCTAGTGCTAAATTCTTGTTTTCCTCTAATTTATAGAATCATTAAAAACAAAAGCCACTGGCAGCAGACAGGTCCCTATGTATCTCTGCAGGAGGCTTCTGCTTCCTGCATCTGAGAATGGGCTGTAGGACTGGGAACCAGATGTTATGATGCTGCTGTTCCTCGTCTTCTTGAGAAAGCCTTCATTTTTGTCGCATTCTGGAAAAAGAAAATTAAATGAGAGGTCTGGTATTTTTGCTCAGACATTAAGTTCTTCTTCCCAAAGCAAAATTTTGCTTTTTGGTGGAATAGAGGAAGGAGGAGGAGTGGTTCTGTACTTTACAAATGTTCATGATGCAAGAAAACTCTCTGTCATCCCAGTCCATTCCGTGTGGAATTCTATATTTCCCCAAGGGTCATATGATCATTTCAGCCTTCTCACATATATGTTCCCAATTCAGAATCGGCTTCACATGGCACTGCCTCTCTCTGGGTGGCCCAATAAAGGGACAACAGCTTTCTACTACAACACAGGCAGTGGAGGGGTTGCCTCTAATCTACATCCCCCAGGATGTGCTGGCACTCATTCCTTTAGAAAATGTTACTGCTCAAGAATAACTTTAGGAGTTTAATTTCGGTTTTAGGAAGTCATTACCACTTGAAGTAGCCAGAAAATGCTGACTTTTGCAAGTGGTACACTTTTGCAACAAGGATTTCACTTCTGAATTGCTGCCTTGGTCATGGGTGATTTCAGTTCCAGTATCAAGTGTACAAAGCCTTTCTTTTGGAGAAGAGTTACCATGGTATAGAGTTAAAGAAAAGTTCTCAGTGTACTTTGGAGAAATACAACCTCCTCTGCAGGTGCAGTTGGCACCTGCTTGCAGTCTGCTGTCTGTGAGCATCTCGGACAATAACATGTTCTGCCCTTTATTTTCTCAGGGAGTGTTTGATAACTTGTGAGGGATAAGATGCTCCAAGGGACAGTACTTTTAATTTTTTTGGATGGCTCTTATGACTGCTTATTTAGGAAGGCTTTATGGCACCTTGACATGACAAGTCTTGCCATATTTGAGGAGTGCTATTCAACAGTAGTAAAGATCAGTTACTCTGTTCAGCTTGTAGCACAGAGCCTTTGAGTCAAAAGGCTTCATCCTAATGACTAGTATGAGCTCCACATGGTTTTCAAAGTGAGCTGTTTGTTTTCTGCTTCAACAGCTCAAGGTTGTAAATTGTAGGTGACTGGAGGGAGAGTCTTAAAGTGTTCAGACAACTCGCCCTCGTATCCTGAACTATGCTACTCATTCAGATTTTATGTATTCTGTACATCCCCTCCAAATTTGTTGTGGATATGTGATAACATACTTCAGTCTCGGCACACAAATTGTATGTTCAGTGCCTCTTATACAACAGTGTGAGCTTTACAACACAGTAGGTTTATCCAAATTAAAATTTTGTTCCTCTGTGATAGTGCATCTCTGAAAAAAGGGGCTTAAATATTTATCCTTCATTTTGAGCCACTTTGGTAAAGGTTTCATAAGAGAAACTGAGCAAAACCAAGAAATTCAAAACAGATACTGTACTATTCTAAATAGCTGCAAATTATATTCTCTTCCGTGCCTAGGTGGTAGGTGATACATGTGCATTCCTGTGGGCACCATGTTTGTCCCAATGCATACTGGAACAAGGGCAGCAGCATCGCCCAGCATGGTGCAGTGGTTCTGTGAGCCCATGAAACTTTTGTTCAGTTTGGCAGCTGATAAGCATCCTGTCAGTTTGGGCACTGATGAAAGTTACTCACCACTTATAACCATCAAGTTCTGGCTGTTATTCTGGTGCTTCCTTTTGCAGGAAGCCTTTGTTCTTCTGTGTGCTGGAGGCTGGGCACAAGGAAAGGTATCATTTAGGTTGGCAAGTAGTGTATGTTGTTCCCTATGGGATCTCAGAAGGGAAAGCACAAGATGCTAATGAGAATTTATCCTGTCAGACACAGACTGAATTTAATAGACATTATGGACTGTGAGGCCAGAAGGGTGCAGAACTGTGTGGAACTGCTGCATGAGAAACAGATGTGGTTGTGGTTTTATACCCTGCATGCGATTTGTACAGCCTGCATGAGATTGTGCACAGCTTGACCCAAAATTGAAGGGAAGCAATTGTATGGGCAGGCTCTCCCACACAGAAGAAAAGTGGTTATGTGGTCAAACATGCCTTCCCGGAGCCAGCAGCAGTGTTAAAACATACAACTCCACAGACAGCCAGCATATGCCCTCACTCCTGCTGCCCGAGAAAGTTAACTCTGCTCACTTTTTGACAGGAGATTGGTAAAACAGATTTGCCCAGCCCTTGTCCAAGTCTTTCAGGAAGAGTCAACAGCTGGCCCTGGAAACATTCTTCTGCAGAGATCAGCCCAAGTTCCAGCTGTTTGTCCTCCCATGGCCCAAAACAGTAGTGAACCTGCACAGGTTTGAGAGGGGATTGGTGCAGCGTTAATTCAGGCCACGAGTCCATGGCAGCAGTCTGTCTGTCACAGGGTTCACAGGGCTTCTTTGGCCATAAAAAGTACCTGCTCTTCCTGTTTTCTTTCCCAGCTGTAAGCCTTACGGCACTGTTGTTTCCGATCTTGATGTTTGTTTGACAGGGTGTACAAACAAATAGGAGCCCTGTTACATCTTCTCACTAATTCTGTTTTAAAAAAAGAAAAAAAAAAAACCCATACACTATCTCAAAACAAATTTTAAAAAAGGTACACAATTTATGGTTTTCCTCATTTTTTGCAGGACTTGTGGTAAACATAGAAATTCCTCTTTTCTTCAGTGTCTCCAGAAGGCAGCTATTTCTTGAGTCACAAGAGTGTCTTGGGAATAGGGTGCAGAGGCAAAATTAAAATTATTGTTAAAAGGGGTTGCTAATATGTTAACACCCAATTTTCTTTATGTTGGGCTTAGTAAATAAAATTCACTGTAAGTTGCAATAAGAATTGTGTTGGGTTGAAGAATTATAATCACGGAACTGTCATCCACTTCTCTGAAGACAGTATGACCGTAAAAGCTCCTACTGTGTCATGCACAAAGTCATGTTTTGGTGAAAAGCTAATGTATGGACTTGGGTGGTTGTTGACAGTTTTGCTCAGCGCTATCATTGCTGCACTGGCTAGCTTGTAGTTTTTTGGGGGGGTGGGTTTTTTTGTTTAATACACTATAAATAACATCAAATGAGATGAAATGGTGAGCTCTCTTTTATTCTGCATACCACCTGGAAAATGAGATCTATTAATACCATCACAAGATTCCATCCCTCTCCTGAACAGCAGTCAGAAGGAACAGCTGTGTGTTATTTCTGCCTCGGGTTGGAGCTCATTTCAATAAGCTGAGATTGGCTGCATTTTCCAAGACTCTGCTATCTGGCTCATTTGTAACAGCCATTCTTCAGAGCTCTTGCATCTGTCAAACCTCATACAAATCCTCCCCTAGAGGAAGCAGATGTTAGAAAGTTATAATTTAGATGTTTGTTTTGCCTCTTAGAAGAATTCTGGACAGCAATCACTGTGGTCTGTTAAACATCATTAGCAAATGCAAATTGTTGATGAACCTGTATTAGTTTGCAAGGGATTTTTGTAACAACTTTTCACCTCAAGAATTAGAGCAAGGGGAATAAAAAGGTAATCTACTATTACAAACATCTAGAAGTGAATAAGCAATAGATTCATGCACAGAGTTGAAGGATGTTCCCCAGGTTGTAAAGCTATAAATATATTGCTGGAGTCATTGGTAGTGTAGACTAAATGGAGAGATCCAGACGGTTCTGTCACCAGTGTTGGATATGTGAACACTTTCCAGAGAAGACCTTTCCTTCCTTTCATTTTTCAGGCTGGCTTTTTGACCATCTGGTGCTTACTTTAGTGGTTCTCCTTTCCTGGGGGACTTAGAGCAGATAAGAGCATCTCCCTGGCAGTCTGAGGGACCTGTCGTTATTCAAGTGGTCTGCAAAGCTCCAGAAGGAGATATGGACAGTGCATGTTGGGTCTTGGATCAGGGAGCATGGGCTCCTTTTGTGTGTGTGTTTTCAGAGTTAGTTCTGTGTGTGCACCATGTCATGTTGGTTTGCTTTTAAAGGTCATATGAAAAAAAAAATAGTAGGGACCAGAGAATGCCTGTTAATCTTGACCTGGCTGCTGCCCTTTGGAGATTAAGGGGATGAACAAAGAGGTATTTGTTTCAGCTAGCTGGAGTTCAGCACTGCAGCAAGCAGGATGGATCTCTGCTGAGACAGGCCAAGAGGGATGAGGCTATTTTCTTGCAATTGTCAGGTTTCTTCAAAAATGAAACTCCTACAAAAAAACCATGAAATGCGAGAGAGGTTGCACATATTTTGTCCTCTGGCAAATGTAGCTCCTTATTATGTACTTTTGTAAATATCTAGAAGATGTTAAAAACCCAAAATGTGTTGAAGTAGCACATTCCTGCTCTTTCTGCAGTGAAATACGTGCATCATGGATTCATTAAAAAGCAGATGCTGCACACATACAACCCAATTATTACACTACCTCTGCACTTCAGGCCTTGGTGTGCTGAGATAGGGTCACAGGGCAGATTTTAATGAATTAACAAAAAAAGGTCCTTTTACTCATATCTCCTAAAATACCATACTGTTGTTGAATCTGATCTTCTCTATTTTTGCCTTTAAAATCTTAGAAGATAGAAAGTCTTTTTCCAAGAACATAACCTGTATTTTTTCTTATAATAATGATAAAATGTTCTGTCTGTTCACATGTTGAATTATCACTGACATTTTTCAAAAATAATTATGATCTGTGGCATACTTCATTCTTAATTAACAAAAAAAGATTTGCTGCTATTAACTGCCAACACATTTTGATGTGGGGAAAATTGATTATCCATGCTACAGGAGATGAACAGGTCAGATTGTCAGCTGAGATAAGCTGTCAGAACTGCAGCTGTTTCTCTTGTCCCTTTTTCAGTCTTTATATTAAAATAATTTTAAAAGAATCTTTTATCAAGAAATGTTTCTCTGATGGATGAGAAGTGAAGCTAAAAGTGAATTGGGCAGAATCTATCCCGTGTTGTTCTGTTGCATAAGTCTGAGCAAGCTACTTTAACCTCTCTCTGCCTGGGATTTCCCCCCAGCACCTAATCCTCTCATCTAATTAGGCAGAGCTCTTTTGGGCAGAGTTTATGGTGCATCTTTCAAGGTGCTCCGTCACACTGCAGTTATCCAGTCATCAGCATCCCTCAGGCTGGGATTGATCATGGTCATTCTAGAACTGGGGAGTTGTCCCCCCAGGGAGATGAATGAAGTTGAAGGAGGGATAACTAGAAAGAGCAGAAGGTAAATAATCTATCATCTGTATGAGATCTGTTTACAGTTTCGGGGGATACAGGATTTAGTGAGGCCCTTAATCCCACCATAACTGGTTATCACAAACTGCAACTGAAATTGTTTTGCAGATGCAGAGGCTGTTCTGGTCAGTCACACACTTTGGTCTCTCACACAAGTGTCCATAGCAGAGCATCCATCAGTGTCCTGCTGTAGCTGTCTGAAGCTTTTCTGTCTGCTGCCTCACAGAGCAACAGTGTTTAGGACCATGCAAAACTACAACCCCACCCAAATCGTTTCTCTATGCTGATTCTGAAGATTAATTGTCCCATCTGCTAAATAAATGCACCTAAAATTGACTAATTTTATTTGTTCTCACTTCAGTTCCAGTTACGGATGATGTTATGACTTCCCTGAGGAATTAAAAAACTCTTCTAGTTCAGGTTATTTGCTTCCTCTGTTGGCACTCAGACATCATGATCAATTCATTTTACATACTATCTGGTATTTTACCAGTTTATTATTCCTGAAATGTGCTTGATGAAGAGAACTGCCAATATAGGGTGTCTATTTGCAGAATGGATTGACAAAACTTTTAATGGTTCCTGGAGTCTGTCTACATTTGCTTGATGGCAGAATTCATTTCCTTATCTTTCAAATATCCTTGTAGGTGCATATTGCACTCTGCAGCATCCTAGAGCTTTAACATCATGTGGGATTGAATTCTAGAAGATCACCTCATTTTTAAATTTGCCTTTACAGCAGAGAAAATTAAATTATAGTATTTTCTTTTAAACTGTTTATCTTAGCTTTTTTTCTTCTTCTTCTTCTTTTTTTCACTGGGGTGAGAGTATTCTGCATTGTTAGAGATAACTGGGTCCTGGAAACTCCTTGGATGGCACAGCAGGGCTGGATACACCTTTGTTCTACAGACTCTCAGCTGGGAGGTATAACATCTTTCATGGCTGGTGAGAGGGGAGGCAGGAGAAAGTAATCAAAAATGTGAATGAATTAATGAATCCCAAAGGAATTAAATCAAGAAAGGCTTAAAGGTGTAGAAGTGCAAAGATACGGGAAGGATAAGTGTGATTAAATCAAGCCCTGACACACCTCTTGAGATAAGTCAGATCTTGTCTGAGGCAGAGGTTTTGCACAGCCTCAAAAGGTCCACTCAGATAACGCAGAATCCACAAGCAAGTAACTCGAGGAAGGCATTTCCTCTTAAAAAAGGGTCAAAAAGGACAAATTTGAGTAAAAGTTGGCCTCTGGTGTAGCTGCCAGGTAGGTGTTGTAAGCAGTGAGCACTTAGAAGGCTAAAAGGAGCATTCCTAAGAATACAGGTACATTAACAAAGAAAAGGACACCTGACTGTAAAGCTGTGGTGAGTCTTCACAAAATCTTACTTCATCAGCTGCTTGCAATAGTTTGCAGTTCATTTGCCTGCTCTGTTGTTTGTGCTGGTAAGTACCTCTGCAGCACCTCATAGGCTCAGTGCCAGTGATGCTGGGAAGCATCCCTGAAACACCATAACTACTCGTGGTTTCTTTCTGAGGAACTTGTATTTTTTTGGACCATCTGCCATAGGCCCACTAAGCTCTTGGCATCTCAGTATACCAGTTCTGCCTTGTTCTCTGAGCTCATATAGGCATCCAAATCTGTTTTAAACTCACTGTTTGGGAAGAGATGGCATATCACCTTGGAAATTTCTACTTGGCTTCTGGTGTGGATCCTTACCAACTCTATGCACAAGGGCACTCTGGCATCTGTATTAACATCACGTTGGTGAGGTTTGTGTGTTCTTACGTCTGCAAGACAGCTTGTTTGGCTTCACAGATTCCCCTGATCTTCTTTATCCAAAACAGGATTTAATCTGCTCTGGAAAACTCATTTCTAATGCCTGGGTAGCTATCCAGTACTGAGCTCTGGGATGGATATAAAGTCCCAAGTGCTTGTATTAGCCATTTAAGGACAGAGATACGTGCCCTAAGGACACATGGGTCTGCAGTGTGGCTAACACATGCTAGGAGCAGCAGATCATGGCTAAGAATTTTGTATCAAGGCCTTAGTGCAAATATGTGTTAATGCACTTCTCAGTTATGCTTCTGTATGAACTGCCCAAAAGATTGAATCAGAAGCCTTGAGAAAACTTGACTGTGTAAAATGGGAGTTGTTTCACTAGAACCAAAAGGAAATAGTCTGTTCCTAACATTATTTTGATTATTTAAGCATGTTGTGTTTAGGAAGCAATTTTCAGCTTCATTTAATATGCCAGTCAAAGAGGAAATTGTAGGTGATAAGTGCTGATACTGTCAAGCTTAACTGTCTGACTGAATTGAGGTCCAGGTGTCTATTTCATGACTTAGTTCTCAGTTAGCTAAGTGCATGTTCCTCCGTGTAGGTTATTGGTTTGTTGTTTATATGTCTTAAGCAATAGGTACATCAGCTTTCCCTCCCCGGGAAAAAGTTTGCAGAAAAAAATTGCTTTATTTACTGATAATCTGTATGCATCACAAGCTCTCTAAAAGTCTGGTTCTCTCAACATGTCATTAAGCAAAAGACTACTTTTTTTTCTTTTCCTTTTGTGAAATGCCTGTGTCTAGCTGCACCAGTGGGAAATCTGCAGAGTGCTGTAAGTAAGGTTCAGCAAGAAACTACCCAGCCACCACTCAGGGGAGGAGCACTCTGCAGTAGTAGTGCAGCAAGGAAAGTGCAATTGAACCAACTGCATTATTAGTGAAGTTTTGTTGTGGAACATCAGCAATTTTCCACTGAGAGTCGGAACTGTTGCATTATGTATTTATTTGTTTATTTGTTCTTCCCAGTAACCTGCTCTAAAAGCCTCAATGTCATTAGATTGTGATTACAGTGAAAGGAGCAACAGCAAGGGGGATCTGGTTAATGAGAGCATTCCTTCTGTGCCTCTAAGTACTGTTGGTTACTGCGCTGTTGCTGACACACTGTGAGGTACAGAAAGCCTTCCCTGCAACAGAAGCCTCATGTAGCACTTCTTATTTGTTCTGATTATTGCTGTTAAGATGCACTTAAGTGTAGCAGCCGGCAGCTCTAATCAATACCAAGGCCCTATTATGCTATTGATTGTGCTTTGTAAGGGACAGGTCCTCAGCCAGCAAGCTCACAGGGTGGCAGAACTGGAGCAGTGACTTGACCTACAGGATGCAACAGGCAAAGCCAGGACTAGTGTACAGGTGTCTTGGAAAGCAAACAGCTTCTGCCTTCTCATTCTGCCTTCTTCTTTTGAAGAATGTGGTCTGTTGCAGATGACCCAGCAAAATGAACAGGCCAAGGCAGGGAAATGAGCAAACTTGTGAGTTTTCATCCAGGAATGAGTCTGGAGCAAGCCAGAGGTTGAAAACAACTGGTTTTGCAGGAAAACTCAGCCAAATCATTGCAAACGCAAGCCAATGAATGAAAGTCATGACACGATTTCTGGCACGTTGTAAGTCTGTGAAAGTATTCAGTGTGCCAAGTTAATAAAACTTGTTAGGACTTTGCCCAGCTCTCAATAAAAAAAATCATGAGTTCAATTTGTTACTTGACATTTTTCAATAATACAGCTGCTACCAGAAAGTAGAGATCTAATAAGTATGAGCTTGTTTTTCAAATGTATTCTGATATTCAGGTCTTCACTTGGTAAATTAAATAAATAAATCACCATGTCACTGAATTTGGGTGGAAACAGTTTTTCCTGAAGAGACTTCAAGGCCTTGGGACAGTTGGTGAGAGAATGAGGGGCACAGTTTATATTTTCCTCTATTCCTCCAGGTGCAGGTAGTGACGTTGAAACAAACAGACAGTTTCATATCCCTGGACAATTAGTGTATTAATCCATGGCTCCATGCCAAAATTTTTGGTTTCTTTGATAAAGGGATGGCCTACATGGTGCCAGACTTGCTGAATTCAGACAGGATTCACCCCTCTCAAAGGGGGAAGAGGGCCTTTAGTCAAAGGCTATTGGGGCTTATTGATAGGGCTTTGAACTAGATACAAGAGGAGAGGAGGATATCAGGTTTAACAGTGATAGGGTGTGGGACAACACATCATCCCACTCAGCTGAATGCTAATGCTTGCTCTGAGCTGCATGAACTGTTGTGTCTCGGTTGAACTGCAAATCAAGTCTTGCAGTGATGCTTAAGTGAAGCAGCAAGTTAAGTTTATCAGTGTAATCTTCAAGATTTTCTTGTTGTGAGGAAGAAACAGCAAGGAAGGGAACCTTTTTCTTTGGATTTTTGGCTTCGTCTGAAATGAGCACTTGAATTTCCTGATTTTATAAAATATACTCAGAGGTACATTGCTCATAATCTTGTTCCTTTCATCTCATGGATGGCTAGAGGGGTCAGATCAGGGAAATGCCACAGGTACTATTACCTTAACAGAGGAGTGTAGTGATCACCCCTGTGTCTGGTGCCTGTCCAGAGGAATTCCCTACACCTGCTTCTCTTCAATGCCTACGTGTTGCCAGGCAGTGAATTAGAGCTTTCTGATGAGGCTCTCAGTAAATATAATTGGTTCAGGTCTCCCCATAGTGAAAGGATTTCTCATTTTTCTGACAAGAAAGGCTGTGGGACTGTCTGTGAAGCTAGATAATAAATTATTAATCATTATTAATTGCATTACTGTTACATGCTTACCTGAGACCCATTCTCACCACCTTGTACTCATATCAGCAGGCTATTTTTTAAGTAAGTAGACCTACTTAGGTCCATGTGACTTCTCTTGAGAGTAAGACTTTGCAAAATCTGATGTCAGCACTTTAATAAATTAAGTCCCACAAACAAAAATATGTGTCCTGTTTGCAGGTACTGAACCTATGTACCAGATCCATGTCAGTGGGGAAATATGCCTGTCATTGAGCAAATGTTCTAGTCAGCAAAGCACAAGGATTAATGATGGAAAATACTAGATGAATGAGTATTATAAAAGCTGCCAAAGCTCAGACTCCCATATCAGTTACATTTTACCTTACACATCCCCTTGGTGTAGCAGTAAATTATTAATGCTGAAAACTGTTATTTCATTCATGAATAATTGAGTATGGCACTGGATGGGTGATGGGGAGATAGCATACAGTGCAGGAACAAAGGCAGTGACTGCTGCTTATCCAAGATGCTCTATGTGCTAAGCAAGAAAAACCCTGGATCATCTGTGTCAAGGGTTAACCTGGAGGCAAACTCCAGATCCCCACGCTTAGTTCTTCAGAGGAGAGGAGACAGCAAAACAGGCTGCAAACTTGAAAAATTATTATATGATTTATTTCACTAACCCTACTAAGAATAGAAAGAATAAAAAAATAATAAAAATATTAAGGCATAATGTACAAATATTATTCTCCCCCCATACATTCCAATCCTTCTCACTGATCACATAAGGGACATAAACATGAGATTCTGATCTTAAGATTAAGAGTTCTTATTGCCACCCCATGGGATAAAGAGAGTTCTTTCTGTAGTGTAGTGGGATCCATCCCACGGAAGACAGTTCCCTAAAGAAGTATCTTGGGCGTGGTTCCAAACCTTTCAGAAACACCACAGCCTGCCCAGGTTTTTTACAGTGGTGTATCCTCTCTCCCACAATACACTCCGCAGTTTGTGGGTCACAAGAAAAGTCTGATGGGGTTAAGCATTTTAAGAGTAAGCCATTCCAGCCTAAAGACACTCAGGTAACAGGCTCCTGCTTTACTCATAATCTCCAAAGGCTGCGAAGGCTGCAAA